>CAJUYG010001226.1:39355-69018 GCA_910591675.1 Galerucella calmariensis
CACATACCATGTCGCGCAAAATATCGCTTCGTGTATGGGAGCCTATTGGAATTACCCGGGAAATCAGGAGCGCCTCTGCAGGGGTATCCGGGGGGTCATTCTGGGGGAAAAATTGCATAGTTCATGGGAAGCGCTCCAAACTCGTTACTCGGGGGGTTTTCGGCTTTTCGTTCTCCCCAATATTTTTTATTATGTTCTTCTGAGAGGTTGTTGCTTCAGTCTTAGTTAAACATTATCAAATATTCAATGTGTGAACTAAGTGGAGAGAAGTGATGAAAAATACGTTGCAAAGGTCTTAGCAAATCCATGTATTGAATTTGGGAAGCTTAATGCTTGTATTTCAGAGCACTAAAATGGAACCTTTCTTAAATACATTATTTTTTACAACTGTGTGATCTTTGAATAACACCAATTACCACTCACATTTTTGTGAATTTCTGAATAATGAATTTACATAACAATACCTTTCAAAAAATGCCGATTATGTTTCTTAAACTTGAACAAAATTGTATTAGAAATATTCCAAGGTAGCTAAACATCCTATTGCTTACACAAGATTTTTATGAACGTTTATTTTTCCAGGGCAGTCTTTGAAATTGTATAAATCACTGATTTTGATAGAAATTACCCATCTTTGCTTTGCTTTGACGTCCTCTATAACAAAAAGGGCTTTGGTATGAATAACAGTTCAAATTAGATTATACAGAGTGAGTTTCAGGTATGGAATGACTTCATATCACGGAAATAGATTTTCTATTTTGCCTTGTTACGACTGTTACTGTTAATTAAATGGTTTGGGTGCCATTTTTTGACCACTCGCTATGAAGCGCATGATATTGTTCGAAGATATGAAAAAAAAAACGATTTTTGGTCACACTAATGTTCGCTATTAACCTTCGCTACGTAGCGTGTGCTTGGCCGTCATCCTGCTGTCCTTGTAATTGTACCTACAGATTATTCTCTAGTACGTAAACAGTAAAAATATAGAATAATCGACAAAAATATAGATTGGAAGAAAAATTAGCTTTTCAGGCAAAGCGATGGAAGAATTAATGCAGTTATTTGCTACTGAGAATTTAGAACAAGGTAAACATAACCAAATAAATAACATCCAGCGACGTCCACGAGATCCTTCAAACGAATTATCGAAAAAGCATTACATTAATATGTTTCGTTTATCGAAAGAATTAACTGGATATTTAGTAAACCGTGTGTGAACATATTTGTAAATTTTCCACTCATTGAATTTAAATCTTTTGAGACACATTCAATTAAAACTTTTTTTGCTCCTTGGAAATTCTTGTGCCTCTGATCCATCTCCTTTGGTAACTATAATTGTATTTTTCCATTTTTTGTTTGCAGTTTAATAATTAATTTGATCCTCATTAATGTCAAATGACATGATTTTTCATAATTTCATAATTTTTCTTCTTTTTGAAGATAGAATAACTGAACCAGTATGTCCAGCTCACGTTTTGCTGCGTTGCCACGTCGCGCATTCGCTTCCAAGGCTTCGTTCATAAACTTACTCGGAGTAAGGATAGTTTACTCCGAAGCGTTTATAAATTTACGCTACCAGTATAGAGTATGCTTTTATAATCGTTCAGAAACCTACCCGGAGTAAACTGTGCATACTCCGCTTTTTAATGGAGTATTATATACTCTGACAGTTATGACAGTTTGGCTTATACAGTAGCTCTGCTCAGCTTACGGAATGGTTATTTTTATTGATAAATTGATATTTGATTTTGATAGTCATATATTTATTAATAGATATATGGTCACAGTTGATTGTATTGCATATCAATAATGGACTACTATGTGCTATCAATTGGAAAGGATACCATTATTCTTAAAAATAAGGGTAGCTACCTTTGCTGTAATATACTTTGAAATTTATTAATCATTATTCAACATGAGTTCCCAACATTGTGTTATGATATTAATATATATTATTAATATTCAACTCATCCATGGTTTAATCAATGTTCATGGTTAATTAATTTCTATTTTCGAAATGAAAAATATAACCCCAAATTCATATACACAACACAATGACATTTGATTTACCTCCGGCCGGTAGCCTCTGAACGGTTACTCCGAGTAACCAACAAACATACTTTCGAAACATAATTACGTGATAATACTCTTCTCTACTCACTGGAGTAAGTTTATGAACGTAGCCCAAGCGTATTCGTTACAGCTACGTAACGAGTGGTGGTCAAAAATTTGTAAACACATTATCATTCGCCATGTAACGTATTCTTGAATTAACGTATGTAGTCAAAAATTGACCCCCTGCACATGTAAACAGTTTAGCGAAATATTATCCTCTGCAATTAAATATGTGTCCAAGCAGCTTGATTCTTTTACTGCTTCAACAACTTACTACTCTTTGTTCGATTGGCACCTTATTCGATATAGTTTGCCTTTATGGGGTCTTGCAGTTTGCGCCTCTTCAAATCTCCCTTCAAATTACAAAAAAATGCGTTAAATTGATATATTGCGAGTTCTATTTAAGAAAATGAAAAATTCAACAATTCCCATTTGTAATTAAAACAGTCTAATTTAGGAGAGTGTTTTGGTATAGTTTTGCAACAAAAAACACCAAGCACGATCAAGTTATTCCAAGTTTATTTATTTGTTCCAACCTATTTTTAAAATAAAATAATTGACTTCGTAGAACAGTTAAATCGAACATTAAACATATCATCATCATACTATTGTTACGACATGAATATTATTCGGTCCACTTTTAAAGAATATGTTTCAAGGTTCTCCCATATTATATCCGTTAGTTATTCTTAATCAATAATATTTAAAATACATAATAATCGATCACGACCGTAGGGCATATTATATTTAACTATGAAAAAATTATCACGCAAATAATCATTCGAATGACCTTTATAAGAAGTGTGTTCACACCTTGTTTTGACTATCAAAACGGATTTGTTTACACGGGTTTTGTTAGTTATCGTTAGGTGTAACTTATTGTTATCTTTATTCATAAATATATTAAAGATATGTTCAGATTCCAAAGAATGTTATTATTAAATTAGTTTTATCCACAGCTGTCAGGTAACGGGTACGATTTGATACTATTTTCAGTGTCATAATGACGTATATTATCGCACTAGTGCGATAATAAGAATCAAGAAAAATATTAATACCAGAATTAAATATTTGAAATAACACAGGAAGCTGCATTTTCAATATCCGAAGGGAGATTGTCTTCGCTTGAACTTATTTTTATAGATTTTGTTCATTCAACTTTGACAATTTGATGACATAATTAATTTATTTTATTTCCACAGCTTTGTTTGTCTTTGCTGCTATGGTCACAAAATATGATCTACAGTACCTCATGTTTGCAGTCAATATTAATAACAATACGTTGGATTGAAGTTTTTTTTTCAATAAAATTTTATTATATACTATTAATAATACTAGACGAAATTTTGTACGTAATACGTGGGATAGGAATTATTAACGCACTTATGTGATTACACGACTCGGCCTACAGCCTCGTCGTGCAAACTTCACATGCATGCGTTAATAATGTCCATATATCACTAATTACGTAGGTAAATAACTATTATAATATTTGCATTTATTTATTAGTTAATTATAACGTATGAACAAAAGGAAAATATTTTATTGGGGCTTGGGCTTGGTCCAATATAAGTTAGTATAAATAAAACGAGTTATTCTGATTTGCACATATTTGCTTATTTTATTTTCTCCGTAATTTACCTATTTTAGTTTTATTCCTAGTTTTTTTGTAGCCTCCAACTGAAAGGACGTACAGTATGAATCTTATTTCAATTAAAACCGAAAGCCGTCCGGTATATCTCAAATTTTATTCGGTTTGTATTCAGCATGAACTACGGAAATTTCTGAACTTTTTCGTAAGAAAAATGATGAGTTACAACTGCAAAACTTTCATAATTATTCAGCATCATGGATTCAGCGGGGAGTCGAACCGCGATACTTCACGTTTATTTTTCAAATCTTCTTTGCTTCTACCCGCATGGCTTTCTCCTACGCTGTTGAAAGTATTCGGAAGTGGTATGAAAATGGAGTTCGACTTTTTTAAGCATAACTTTGCATTTTTTTAGTAAGTGTTTGTGTGTTTTTTTTTTGGGTGACATTCACTGAGACCTAAAAGATCTATTGTGCCTTATTTTTTTAGTGAGCCAGAGCGAATTCAAGAAAATTAAAAGTGCATTTGAACTTATTTTTCAACGACCTTTCCAAATCTGTTATTATTTTTCATTTTCATTTTTTTGGTTCGTTTGTTATATAGTTTTCAGGTGAGCCAATTTTTATTACACTTATTTTCTTTTTGTTTTAGTGACGCGAGAAAAATCGACGATAAAGAATGGTGCGATAAGTGGGGATGGCCGAATTACTCCTCTTAGGAAAGAACGACTGAACAAATCCAAAAAAGAACTTGCTGAAGAAGCTAAACGGGTTCTACATCAAGTGGATCGAGTGGATTGCATTACATCACCCAAAGGTAAATATTGATTTTATATAATACAAATCAACGGTTAATCGTTGGCTTATGATTAAAATAAGAAAGTATAAATACACATGAATAACGCATATGCTAACTTTTGCATTTGCAGAACTATACAGAATAGTTTACGTAAAAGTTTTAGCTCTTCATATCTTCGTTCTTAATTGAGATTTTTTAGAAAGTTATAACAGATCATTTTGATAAAACTGTAATTGGCTGTGACTGTGACCATTTGCATAGGTACAGCTCATTTCTGATAATAAAGAATACAATGGATAGTTGGTGGTGAAGATACCCCAGGGCTCGGTTTTAGGTACAATTCCATTTTTGGTATTAATTATAGATGTCGCAGTCTTGTGAATTAATGGTAAATTCACTCCATTTGCTGATGACTCAAGTGTGACCTCAAGTAATTCAGATATACCAACTTGTCATTCTACCATAGACAAAGATCTTATTACTATTGATTCCTGGTCTGCCTCTAACGAGCTTTGTTCCAATACTAAGAAAATTTTGATTTCATCTCACGAAGAAGTTCTGCAACCTCTCGAACTTAACGAGTTAATAAGATTTTCAAATTCGATTAAGTTTCTTGGTCTCCATATAGACGGTAACCTTAATAGACTATGAGCCCATGGGGAAAAAAGTGTCGCGATTTCAAACAGCATAGCAAACCCGTTCAGAACGATAGTTTATCATGCCACCATCGGTTTCAGCACTATGGCGTACATTTTCTCTTGTGCAGAAAAGCGCAGTGGAAAACTAAACATTTTATTTTTCACCCCCTAAAAATGTAATGAAACTGTACGCCGTTTGTTACATTTGATAGTAGAATCATAGGAGATCAGTCCAGACTCTATGACGTTCAGAAATAATCGTTCGGAAAATCTAGGAAAATTCTCAAAAACTCATGTTTTCTACCCTCTAAAAAGGTGATTTCAAACTGTACGGCATTGGTTTCTCGAAAAAGAAACAATTTCCCACAGCTTTTCACGCAACTTTTTTTGTACGGCACTTCTGTCAAATCTTTATTCATATGTTGTATAATCTACAGAAACCGCTCTATTTCGAACACTCCGGCTTCGCCGTCGTGCTAGAAAAATCGCGCGTGTTTTAAAGACCTTAATATTATCCACTTATACTTCAATATACTATTGTAGAAAACAACTATGAAATTACTCGTTACCTACCAAAACTTCGACAGAAACGATCTGCTGACATTCCATCAATTTGTCGCTGGACGTCATGATTTGACAAACCGTAGTCGTCGTGATTTCAGAGTGAATCTGGACCTAACAAGAATGTCGCATTTGTTGCTTAGAAACTTGCCTAGCAGCCGATGCAAAAATGAAATTCTTTACAAAATGTGGTTGTCATAGAAAAAATGAATTTACTGTTTGGGCACTTTACTTTTCAGAATGCACTTATAATAGGATTATAAATGAATCTAATTGCTTCTAATCAATTTCAATTACAACCCCCAATTTTTTGAAACTTAGGTATAGGCTTATGATAAATCGATTGAAAGGCATTCACTATTAAAAAATTTTATCATTTTCATGTTTATCACAACAATTGAGATAGAATAAAATAATCATAATATCGAATTTTTTTATTCTGTTATGCTGCAGTATAATCAAAAACCAAAATATAATGCAAAACGTAATATAATGTAAGACACTGGAAAAACCCTTGGGGAAAACAAAATAAAATAAAAATTGCTTCAAATGCCGGTGGCGTCGGGAATGGGAGGAGAAAGGTGACACATTATTCCAAATGTACACCACTTGATCAAGAATGTTTTTCCATTAAAATATGCCCTTTTACATTTAAAAACAGCCTGTCAAATGTCAAATCAATTAATTCAATCAAATAAATGAGCTGAACCCCTCAATCCTTATATTATTTTGTCTAATTTTGCTAGAGGTATCAACATGCCAACGTTGTTAGTTTCATTTGTAAACACCCTGTATTATCACAATTTTATAATTTTCATCTAAAAAATTGTGGATTGTACGTAGCTATTGAATTTTCACGCTAAAAAATGTCAATGCATTATTTAAATTAGCGTGTTTTGGGATGTATACTTCGACAAGTTTATCTGAAACCGTGAAAGGAATGCAGACGGAAACATTTGATATTGCCACGTTTAACTATGAAAAAGCTAAAGTGCTAAGTATGAAGTGATAATAATTACAAAAGGGACTTTTTATTATTAGCAATATTAACAATATGATCAAATGTTAATTCTTGAATTTGCTTGTTTCCTTGGATTTTTTCTATTACCTAACATTATTTTTTCAATTTATGAATATTAAGGGATGAGCACTTTTCCAAATTTGTTGTGGGCTTCTCCAATCTCTGGCAGCGTGTACGCGAACCCTAATTACCACACCCTCCGAATTACATAATTGGTGATTTTTATCGAAAGCTGACTTCTTATTGGCAAGCGCGTGCTTGTGTTATTTCCTCTCACTTCGTCAATTGACTGATATTGATTTATCCAGTGGCTTTGGTATTGTCAGTGACCTTTGTATTTTCAATTTTACTTGTTAAAATAGGTGCCGTACACCATTTTTACGTTTATGACAGAATGCACCATATTTCCTCGCCTCTTACCGATGCCCCGTAGCTTCAGATAAACTTGTCAAACTATACAGTAACCCAGATAATGAATTTGTTCCGTTTGGCTGCTTTTACGCATTGTGTATACATAACGCTCGATTAAAATTTCCGAAAAAGTCGGTTACAGATGTTAATTTTGGACGTGATAATTGGCTTTCATAAAACTCGATAAAGTTTTCAAAAATTTGTTTTCTTAGCTATTCTTTCACAGCATTTCATTCTGGACATCAAAAACTCCATTCAAATGCTCTGACTCCTACATCACTTCGAATTGTTATAAGATAATTTCAAAATCCCCAAAGTTTTATAATCTACCATGATTTTTTGCAGTTCATTGTTTTTAGCAAAAAAGGAAAGACGTAGGTATGTGTTGACCCAGAACTGCTACAAAAAATGAATATTTCCAAATCTGTAAATATACCGCTTAACGTCATTTCTTACTGTTTTGAATCACAGTTGTTTATCAAACACAGAAGTTAACTCCACAAAGCGAGTAGGTAGAAAAATTTCCATCAAAACGGCTAGCCAGCTCATTTTTCGTGGGAAGCCGTTCTCTCCTTTTACATTCACGAAACGTCGAACATTGAAAATTTTGCAAATTATTTATGTGTATTTAAATATATATTGTGGTATTAAAACTGGATCGTCCAACGTGTATAGATTAAGTTGAGAGTAATATGTTTACACTTCATAGATACACCCAACTACTAGATTTCCTGTTTCTCGTGCCCTCATTAATGCAGATTATCATTTACTAACTTGCAGAGAGTACCTATTCAAAAGGACATTACTCTGATTAGTGATGAAGTGATTAATCGGGAAACGAGATACGTTATCTTAGAATAGGTGCAACTAAATGGTCTAAATAATTGAAAATTATATTGGTCTTTAATCCTTAATCAACAAGGTATTTTATTATTCCCATTACTATTATTTTTCTTTTCACAATATAGTAGATTAAATTCGATAAGATTAGAATTGGAGTGGCTCTTTGTCCTATCCCACTGCGACCTTTGCAGATCTATTGTGGTCCTCCCTATATTTAGAGCTCAATATCTAGCTTTATTCTTTTTATTAGACCTAATAGCCTGGATACCGCCTCCTTTGCGTAGCTCTCTGTCCTCGGTTTTTCTTCTTCGAATAAGTGGAACCGCACCCTTGCTAGGCTTCGCACTCACGGAGTATGTGCTCCGCGGTTTCTTCTTCTTCCTGGCAGAACCTGCATAGGCTGTCATCTGCAAGGCCAATTGTGTGCATATGTTTCCTCAGCCTACAATGTCCGGTCAGCATTCCCACCATCATCCTCGTCGTTTCCCGACTTTGACTTAGTAGGTCATGTGACAGTTTTGTCGAAGGGCTTTTAAGGAATAATTTTGCGTGTCTTTGTCCTGGGGTTTCATACCACCAGCGCAACGCCTGGTTGTTTAACCATTTGTGGATGCTCTCTTTACTTAGGCATTTTGCAATTCCACAGGAAGGTTCTGGCCCTATCATGACCTCCGTTGCTCCCTGCTTGACTAATTCGTCAGCCTTTTCATTGCCTTTTATTCCTTGGTGGCCTGGTACCCATGCTAGGGTCACTCTATTATGACTACCTAGTCTGTTTAGGGCCTTCCGACACTCCCACACCAGATTTGATGTTATCTTTATATGAGCGTATCGCCTTAAGTGCTGCTTGGCTGTCGAAGTAGATGACGATTCTTTGGTTATCGACCTCCTGTCTCATCAACTCTTCTGCACAGCATTGCACCGCCAGTACCTCTGCTTGAAAGACAGTAGCATGTTCCCCTAGGCTTAGAGAGAATATGATCTTCTCTTGTACCCCATATATTCCAGCTCCTACTCCGGAGTCTGTTTTCGAGCCATCAGTGTACCAGTTGAGATTCGCTGTTATAGGAGGCCCTGCTTCCCGGTCCTTTCTCTCTGGAATGTAAACTGTATAGTCGTTTTTAAAGCTATATTGTGGGGCAACCTGTGTGTATAACCATTTGGTAATGTTGGGATTTAAACCCCAATTTTCTCCACACATTTGCATGCACCTTCCAAGGGCGATTCTGGCCTTGTGTGTGGTTTTTTCACTGTTTTTTAACTTCTTTCGCAAATGGAATCTCCACTCCGTTAATTTGCGGCTTTTGTAGACCTTGCAATTTTCTCTTTTTTGTTAACGGTACCAGTGTAGTTTTGTGGGGGTTCACTGCCAGCTCTTCCTCCCTACACCAGTCACTCAGTATATCAAGCGCCCTTTGGGTGCGCTCTGATATTCATCTGAAAGCCTTACCAGAAGCGTGTCTACTAGAATCGCCCACAAAAGGGGCGATAAGACGCCTCCTTGAGGACAACCCCTTTCCACCCCCGCTATGATGGTATAGTAACTACCATATTTATTCCCATGGTGTTAAACATGG
This sequence comes from Galerucella calmariensis, assembly GCA_910591675.1. NCBI lineage: Eukaryota > Metazoa > Arthropoda > Insecta > Coleoptera > Chrysomelidae > Galerucella > Galerucella calmariensis. The sequence goes on from CAJUYG010001226.1 coordinate 48,911, forward strand.
CTAATCAAATCTTGTATAATATATACCTATAACAGCTTTACAGGCCATGAAGGCCTGAGGCTTGATTGGCTATTTCCCTCCATTCTCTTTTATATTTTACCACCTCTTCCCATCTGCGTATGTTCAACAGCTGTAAGTCCCTCTCTACTGCTTCTATCCACTTCTTTTTCAATCTTCCCCTCTTTCTTTTATATTCAGCTCCTCCATCCTGTACTTTTTTTACAGCTCTGCTATTTTCAAGTCTCTTTATGTGCCCTAAGTATATCATATGCTGTGACATTATTTCTATCTTCTACTTTCCCCCCCCCCCATATATTCTTCTGAGTATTTTTCTCTCCCATATATTTGGTAATTTCTCTTCCTTTTCATTCATGATCCACAGCTCTGCTCCATATACAGGGTGGGGCAATCTTCTGACATTGGAGGATTACATCGTTGTGGTGAGAGATGGAACTTTATAATTTTGTGTGTGCTAATACAGTTACTGAGGGCACATTTTGAAAATACTTTCGATTCTACAGGGTGTTTCAAAACGACGTAGCAGCACAAACTTACATTTTTTTAAATGGAACGTACTATATTTTGTTCAAGAATCGTAAAGATCTTACCGAGAGCGTTACGAAAATATAGCACTCTAATATATTATAAGGGTGTTTTACAAAGATATGGCCAATTATTAGCAAAAAAGACCTCCTCTTTAACACTCTGCAGAACAGTAAATTAAAATAAATCAACAGGTCCTTGTGTTCGAATGTCAAACACACATCATTGGCTGTGCTCAGTATCAATTACTTTTTTCATCTGTGGCTTCTTTAATACAGTGTGAAACAAAACGCAAATCAAGCAATATCTCAAAATTTTTAAATGAAACACCCTATAAGTCTTTTTACAATTTGTTAGTACAATTAATAAACTTTCAAACGATGTAGTAAACTTAGGGCATTAGTTTATGGAAAATGGTAGATATTTTATGATAATGGTCAAAAACAAGTATTTCACATACATTAATAAAATGGTATTAAATTTTTACGTGCAACCTCTTGTAAATTTTAACATTTCTAAGGAATATATTTCAATCGTAATTTTGGATGCATCCACAATATCTAATCAATGAAATAAAATGTTTGCTAATACCGTAGGTACCTGGAATTACCAAAAATTTCATATTTATTCATGTTTCACATTCAAAAATTGTTATTATAGGCTTGTTTGAGAATGGGCGAAACATAATCAAGCTATATTTTTGATTATATCAAGTGGGCTACTATCAAAATAGTATCTACTAATAAATATCAAAGAAATATTGCTGTATTCTTCGTTTGTGTTTAGGAAGTTGATTCAAACACAATAGTTAACTTGTGGTTCCAACAAGATGGAGCATCTGTATATCAGAAATTTTACCGACAGGTGGATAGGACGTGGTGGACCAATTTCGTGGCCTCCTCGAGCTCCAGATCTCACACCGATGGATTTCTTTTTATGGGGATACATCAAGCAACTTATGTATCAAACGGAACCTACTACCAGAGAAGACGTGAAAGAAAGGATTCGTAACGCATTTTCCACAATAACTTCAGCTATGTTGGAAAGAGTAAGATCCTTGTTTTTGAAAATAATCGTATGGAAATAAATGGTCGCCATTTTGAACACTTAGCATAAACTACTATACTTTTTATAGAATGTCAATGTTCATTTATGTAAATGCGAGTGTTCTTATAATGTTGGTTTTCATAATTGTTAGTTTTTCAAAAATAGAAAAAGTTGGAAAATAAATTACAAGCTTGCATTTTACATAACTAAGATATACTGTTTGTGGTAACTTAGGTAATTATTTCGTAAAGACTACAAACTGCTTTTATATTTATCAGTACTATAATGACATTAGCCTACTTACAGTGAACAAAAATATTTCTTCCAACATAATTCCTTCTTTCCTTCATCTAATGGTGAGAGTAGAAGTCAAAGATATTTTAGATGCATCCAAAATTACGATTAGAATTTATGCCTTAGAAATGTTAAAATTCACAAGATGTTGCATGTAAAAATTTAATACCATTTAATTTGTTTATGTAAAATACTTGTTTTTGACCATTATCATAAAATATCTACGATTTTCCATTAACTAATGCCCCAAGCTTACTTCATCGTTTGAAAGTTTATTAATTGTACTAACAAATTGTAAAAAGACTTATAGGGTGATTCATTTAAAAATTTTGAGATATTGCTTGATTTGCGTTTTGTTTCACCCTGTATTAAAGAAGCCACAGATGAAAAAAGTAATTAATACTGAGCACAGCAAATGATGTGTGTATGACATTTGAACACAAAGACCTGTTGATTTATTTTAATTTACTGGTCTGCAGAGTGTTAAAGAGGAGGTCTTTTTTGCTAATAATTGGCCATATCTTTGTAAAACACCCTTATAATATATTAGAGTGCTATATTTTTGTAACGCTCTCGGTGAGATCTTTTCGATTCTTAAACAAAATATAGTACGTTCCATTTAAAAAAATGTAAGTTTGTGCTGCTACGTGGTTTTGGAACACCCTGTAGAATCGAAAGTATTTTCAAAATGTTCCCTCAGTAACTGTATTAGCTCACACAAAACTATAAAGTTCTATCTATCACCACAACGATGTAATCCTCCGATGTCAGAAGATTGCCCCACCCTGTATAAGACTCATGTTTGATAGATTCTTTTTTTTTGATTTTTTTATACCGGTTTCGATTTAAATGTCTTCAATAGTGCTTCTGCGCTCCTTTTTCGTTTCGTTATTATTGTATTAATTTCTTCTGTCTCATCATTTTTGTTATTGATATTAATTCCTAGGTAACTTATTCCGTTCGTACTCTCAAAAGTGTACCCTTTATTGTCCAAAATACATACATGTATAAACTTGTATAAACTGAAGATCCCTTCAGATAAACGAGTGGTCTATATAGAAGACAGCACTCGTCTTTATTGCTATAAGGAAATCCCACTCGTGGACTTCGTCCACTCGTGAGATTTCCATAGCAGCAAAGATTCGTGCATCTAGATAAAATTATCAAAAAATCACCACCACTTGTGTAATTACTGTTGAACATCTGCCGATTCTCATCCACCAAGCTCTTGTAGGTCTAATATATTTCTTCCAGCATTAACAAAAATAAATTGCCAAAGATCTTCTCAAGCAGTGACCAGTATACATATCAGGATTTCCAAGTGAGAGGTATTCAGCTATTTTTTTGGATATTTTAGAGAAGATATGAATGCCGCAGGGATGTACCTTGAATTTCCCTTTCCCCTATGATTTCTGATGAGTAACATGAACTGGCCTTAATATTGCGTACTTTTTAAATACAGGCACAGGATTAGCTGCGCCGTCAGATACCTCTCTAGAATCCTATGGAACTGTATTTCAGACGGAAATTCACGCCATTGTCTCGTGTATGGAGAGAATACAGCAAACCAATATCACACATAGAACAATAAAAATCTCTCGTGCAGTCAAGTGGCACTTAACTCTCACCGTACAACGTAAAAATTGGTTTTAGACTGCAAAAAGACTCTCCTCAATACGAAAACTCAATCGAGTATCCCTGGCCACTCTGGCATGGTGGGAAATGAAAAAGCAAACTATGACTATCTTATCGGACCAAAATCGTTAATTGGCATCGCAATAAGTTTAGCCAAACAAACACTACCTGTGCAGCTAAAGGAGCGTTGGACTTCTGACACAATTCCGACAGGATTGGTTCATCCATGAAAGACTTTTATACACCATTCGAAAAATATATCCAAACAAATGATGGGGTATAGTAGGTACGACCTACGGTATCTAACTGGCCACTGTTCGTCTAAATCATGGACATGGACTTGGACTGTCGGAAGATCCGTCTTTGCCTGGAAGATGATGAATTAGCAAAACATATAATTTGTTCCTTACCCTCCGCGGCTCGAATCAGGTATACTTGCCGTACTAGATATTGTGCGAACTTAAAGTTGTCGGCTCTTTGTTCCACCGTAATTCGATACGATACCGTCATAGTCCGCATTAAAACTTAAATAGGATATACGATTAGAAAGCTGCATTAAAATTATTACGTCCACTATAACTGATGTTTTACAGGGTCTCTCTATCGCCCCCGGACCTGAAATATCTTCCACCAAATAAACTTATCGGCTTTGGGAAGAGCTGAATTTGTTTGGTAAAATCTGGATAGGACTGAGCCTCAATAGACCCTTGGAAGTCGCAGTGGAGGGCATCATATACCCACTTACTACAAACCTAACCTCACCAGATACCACAGCAAAAATTCGTGACTTGTGGCCCTTGTGGGTGTTTGAGTCGCTAATTCATTGGTTCGACAGGCTCCACCAATTCCAATAAAAATGCCACTTTTATAATTTGAAACTCCTCCTTTGGGGTGGAACACACAAACTTGTTCTTTTTTACTCTAGGTATTTCTATTTCTTATGAAACTTATTAATGTTATGCTGATTTTCACTTTTTCCTCCAGTTCCTAAATCGCTCGTAACATGAAATATTTCGGCCATGAGAATGAAGCAGAATATTTCTCAGTGAGTTTTGCAAAATACGTCAGCAACAACGTTTCTTCTGCATCTTGAACATGTACTTTGTTTCGACACTCAAAAAACTGCCGATCTTCTTTTTGACAATGGATTTTAGATTTGTCCGGAAGCAAGTTTAATCTTAGAGTGTCGACTGCAGCTAATATATCGTCAGGAATATAAAAATCCTGCGTGGTTTCAATGACGACTTTTTCGCCGATGATCCTTTGAATATAACTCGACTATTATCAATTTACCACTGTCCCTGAAATTGCTAGCAATGTCCTCGACTAATGAATCGCATAATAATCTCGTTATAGTAATAGCTTTAAAATGTCACAGCAGTGCCATCGCGGTCAAGTTTTATAAAATTGTTTCGTTCATAAAAAAGTTCATCTAAAAAACAAAATGATGTGTCACTGGCCAAATAAAGATTTCAACGAATTTGTTTCAACCTTTACATGCCCTCTGTGTTTACGATAACACAGACTGCTGTAAATAACTTCAAAATAACATTCCAAATTTCACAGGCTAATAAAAATTCATAAGTTGTGTCCATATATAATGAAAATTCGGGTTTTTTTACTTCAAATTTATGACTTTACTTCAATTTATAATCAAAATTTAGGATCCAAAGTCACCTTTCAAGGTCAGTAGGTACATTTTGATTCAAATGCCACTTAGGGTGGTCAAAATTATAGTACAGGAACTGAAACATTTTGGCTCGCAATTATTTCGTCAAGCATGGATTTACTTGAAATTTTCACAAGGATCATTTTCTATATCATTCCGCTTTACCATATCTGTATCTGTAGAGTGGGGAGTGTGAGTGTGTAGGCTCACAGCACTTAGGCCACATGTGACCCATTGTACATCTTCCCGAGGAGTTGTCCTCCTAGGTCATTGTCCATCCTGTCCTTCTCAGGAAGGTGGACAGGTCACTAGGAGACATCTCCTTTATATCGGCAGGTGTAGGCCAAGACTCACCGAACACACACTCTCTTATTGACGATAACTCCGGACACTCGCATAAGACATGCCTGACAGTTTCATCTTCCTGTTCACACATCCTGCATAGAGGTGTGTCCACTAACCCCATAGTATGGAGGTGTTTCCTTAGTTGACAGTGACCAGTCAGAAATCCTACTGTTAAACGTAGGTTTTTCCTGGTCATCGCCAAATATTTCTTCGGCGCCAGCTTTCCAGGGTCGCCCAGGGTGATCCTGGCAAGACTGCATCCTTTGATTCCATCCCATCTCTTAAGGGATTGAGCATGGGTGTAACGTTTGGCTAGTTCCGCAATTGTCGAAGTCGTTAGGCCGTAGGTGTCACTGGGTCCTAGAATTTTTAGTCCAGCGGCGTCCCTGGCTTTACCATAACCACCTCCTCTCGGGATGGACATTTTTTATCACATTTTAAAACGGGGAAAAAAGTAATTCTTAGAATAAAAATGTTAATTACATTATTTTCGTGAAACTAATATTTTTCGGGCTATTCGCGGTGGAAATTAACAGATCTTCGACAAAAAAATTGACGTTTTTAAATAACTCGAATAAGAATGTGCATTTTATCAAAAAACTGTGAAAGCAGCCCCCTAACTACCGCTCTAATTAAAATTAATTTCCTATTTAAAAACTGAAATATCTTAAGAAATTCAATTTATATAGTCTTATAGCTTTTGAAAAACTACAAAATCGTTTTAAAAAAAAATAAAAATTGAAAATCTATGTTTGGAAAGCTGCAAAATGAACTTATTTTGAAAAAATTTTCAACAAAAGAATTCTTGAATTGAATCACTATGATGATTAATTTTTTTTGCAAGAAAATTTATTTGTTCTACGACCACTATCGAACGTCGTCTTTTGTGCCTTGAAAAGCAAGTGCAAAGTTGATGTTTTCCGTGAGCTGTCATAATATGACATTATTGGCGCTCTTAAGCAGAAAGTAACTTTGGTTCACGCCTAATTTTATCTATCGATAAAAGAGTGCTAGTAGTTATTTTAATATGTACTGTAGAATAAAATATTTTAGTTGATTTTCTAATATGTTAAAGCATCCAACAGTACTTTCCGTAATAATTCAATGAGAAATAGGGAAATCTGAAATATATCTGACATTTATGTAATAAGTGTTGCCTACGTATGTACATAGGTACACGAAACTGCAATCTGGAAACTGCTAAGTACAAACAATGGCAATCAATTTTATTTTGGTGTGATCGTGGAAAAAATCTTGTGTGTATTTCGAGCAGAAAGTCCTTTAGTACGTCCTTTGCTACGTCGACCACCGTGAAATGTAGTGTAGTGAATTAGTAAAATTCAAATATCTCGAAAATCGTTAATATTTTGAAGATAAAGAAGTATAGCGTTTTTCTACAGAAATGATGGGGCTATCCAAATTGAATGAGTAAGTTGTAAAATAATGAGCGATAAAAAATTTGTAGCCGATTTCATTTAATTCATATGGCGCATGTGGCGACATCTACGAGTTAACTCAAATCCTCTCACACATTCTTGTTTATCCTTACAAAAACTAGTTCATACCCAATTTTCAAGTCATTATGTAGAAAAGTAGCTGATCTATTAACAAAAATCTATTTTATTTTTTTCGCTTTAACATCCTGTACCTACCTTAGTAAGGAGCAAACTAAGACCCATTATTGTTAATTAAAATATTATTATTTTGGCCTTCTGAACGTATAGATTAACAATTTGGCCCATTACTTATGAATCACCCTGTAGAATTCAAATGTAGGTACTAGACCGATAATGGTGAAGTGAACCTTGATCATGCCGTTGACTTGCTTTTAAATAATATATGATTCACTTACATGGTAAACTAGACTATTTGTAAACCAATATTTCGTCAAGGCGTTGAACTTCCTCCAAATACAATGAACCTACTTTAAATATTTCAATAGATATACCATAAATTAGCAGTGTTCTGTAAATTTCACAATATTAGCATGTACAAACTAGCATTTTCAAACGCCTTAATTGTGAATTACAAACTCAATCACCACTGTGAGATGATAGTTCAAATCTCAAGTTAATAAAATGGAAGAACGTTAATAACATTTTTTTTTGCAAAAAACATACAAAAGAAACTGAAATAAAACTGTCAGTATTTCAATTCATCAGCCTGTATACACAGTTATACAGCCCGACAAAGTAGTTAGTATGTATCTTCTGTAAGTTCCTTGTGGCATTACTTATTCTTTTTTCTCTAATTCTTTTGGGAATCAAACCACAATAATGTTTTTTATTTTTTATTTCGACTTTAACTAGTAATAAAATTGATAAAAACATTTTTGGTCCCTATCTGACACAACGAAAAAATATGACAACTAGACAATCAATAATATTTTGAAGTTTAAGACAACAAACCTTTGTTGTCAAATTTTATTAAGGTCCATTCATAGTAGATCACACCTCTGGTAAAATGTGAAATGAAATATTTTATTTCATGACATTCTATCGATATAATAGTCTACTAGAAATGGGATCCAGTGAAGTGCACGTTCCAGGAACGGTTTTTATTGGGATAGCGCTTTTTTTTAGCTTATTTTGGAAATGTTGTTAGTAAAACGCGTTTGTTGTTACTTTTTTGTGTATGATCATTTTTGTTTTCAAAACATGTATAACTCAGTTTGGTGATTTTGTGTATTGAAATGTGTATCGATTAACAACTATTCAAATTATAAATCATAAGAAAACCTGGATAAAAACTTATGATGCTATCCTGATAACGCAGGTAATTGATTATTGGAAATTTCTCTTTCTAACATTGGTAACCAAATTTGACTACATTCGGCTGAAATACTAGCTACACATTTATCTGCATTTAGTTGTATTAAAGCACTTTCTTTGATTTTCCGTCTTTTATTATTGGGCTCTTTCAATATTATTTTTGTCCAATCCCATTGAATTTTATGCCCCTCTTCCCAAACATGTTTACAAATACCTGACTTAAAGAACTCCCTATCTTTGATGTATTTTTTATGTTCACTTATTCGGACTTTCAATGGTCTAGATGTTTCACCTAAATAGAATTTGTCGCATTCACAAGATATCTGATAAATATGCAATTTTTTGAAGATTGTTCTTCATTTTTTGGTTTCGTTTTTGTTAAGATAGATCTCAAAGTATTGTTAGATTTAAAGCTGGTTCGAATATTAAATTGATTACCAATTTCCTTAATTCTTTCTGACAAACCCCTAACATACGGTATTGTCAAGTTTTTAAAAATTATGTTAGCTGAATTATTAATGTTATTGTTTTTATTATGGGGTATTAACAATGAGCCTTTCTCTATATTCTTGATTTCTTTATTTACAAATTCTGCCGGGTAATTATTGGCATTTAAAACATTTTTCAGTAGAGTTTTCTCCTTTGTGAAAAGATTATCATTAGAACAAATGATTCTGGCCCTATCGTATAAAGATTTTACTACCCTTTTTTTAATGCTTATAGCATGATTTGATTCAAAATTCAAATACCTATTAGTGTGTGTTGGCTTACGATGAACACTTGTTTCATACCCTGTAGGTGTTTTATTGATAAGAATATCCAAAAATAGATTCCATTTCTAGTAGACTATCATATCGATAGAATATCATGAAATAAAATATTTTATTTCACATTTTACCAGAGGTGTGATCTACTATGAATGGACCTTAATAAAATTTGACAACAAAGTTTTGTAGTCTTAAACTTCAAAATATTATTGATTGTCTAGTTGTCATATTTTTTCGTTGTGTCAGATAGGGACCAAAAATTATTTTATTAATTTTCTTACTAGTTAATCTTGACAACGGTAGCTAGAACGCTACCGAAACGTCGAAATAAAAAATAAAAAACATTATTGTGGTTTGATTCCCAAAAGAATTAGAGAAAAAAGAATAGTTAGTATGTTACACACCTAACTTTTTGAAAAAGGGGAAGGAATAATAGGTTTGTTGTTATCTATATTTATTTGATTAAGTATTATCATCTTAGCTCATCATCCACTAAAAGACGTTGAGATAATCATAGTTACTGTATGAACAATGACAGATTTTGACATGAATGAAAAACTCCGAAAACTAGTAGAATTTCTTTTATTGAGAAAATATGAAAATTGGTGTCAGTTTGCAGATGAAAAAAATACATAGCTTCACATTTACATTTAATTGAAAAAACTTTCATCTGACCTAGAGAATCGTCCCATAATTGAAATAGTAAATTATACTACAGATTAGATTGGGTAGAGTTCATATAATAACCTTTTTGGTGTGCGTCATCGATTGTTAATGTCCTAACAAATTATGTTGGGAGAAATTGAAAAAAAGACAGGTCTGTGATTAATCCTGATCAAAATATCACAATAATGAACCATTCAAATGTATTACAAAGGTTAACCCCAATCTTTGACTTAAAACATTTGATTACGTGATGTTTAGATTACGCGCAAGCGTGACCAATCAATCGGAATGAATTACATCATTCAAAATAGAATGCAGACGTAGGGTTGTGTGTATAAATATAAGTTGAAATAATACCCTTCTTGGTGTGCGTCATCGATTGTGACGTATATCCGGGTTTTCGGCATGTCGTTTATTTTATTTGCTATTTTGACATATAGCTAACCTTAAATTTGATAAATAAAATCATCAGGATCGTATTCAGCCAAATTCGAAAAGGATATGAAATCAATAATTAACAGCACCTTTTTCTAACTGAAAATATTTCAGAACTTTCAAAATACTGATGTTTTTTCGTGTATCTAGGCATATTTTTGTATTATTTAGATAAATATAACAATAAGATTAATATTCACTTCAAATAAATAATAATTGACCGTAAGCAACAAAGTACACACGAACTGTCAGTGTGACAGTAGAAAAAGACGTAAGACACATTGCCGCTACGAAAGTAACGCCTCCATAGTATTTTGAGCTCCCGATTGATAGGTTGCGCTGGCGCGTAATCTAAACATCAACCAATCAAATTTTAGTAAGTCAAAGATTAGGTTAACGTTTGTAAAACATTCAAACGGTTCATTATTGTGATATTTTGATTATGATTAATCACAGACCTGCCTTTTTTTCCATTTCTTCCTACGTAATGTGATAGAAGGAGATTAACAATCGATGACGCACACCAAGAAGGGTATTATTTCAACTATACCTAGAGTTTATTCAACCATCCTTTGCCGTTACGTCATAAATATTTAACTTGAAATACTTACATTTTGGAGGTACTACCGAAGAAAATTCCTCTAATATTTCATTCCACAGAAATTTCAAATCTCTTCTCAACAACTTTGTTTATCGTGATCATGAATAATACCTAGAACCCAATGGGTAATTTGTTTTTGGATCAGCTATAGATGATTAATCACGATAAACAAAGTTGTTGAGAAGAGATTTGAAATTTCTGTGGAATGAAATATTAGAGGAATTTTCTTCGGTAGTACCTCCAAAATGTAAGTATTTCAAGTTAAATATTTGTTTATTATTATTATTACTATTACAATAAGGTACGGGCAGGAATCCTAAGATCCATAAGCCCTGAATTATACTAAATAAATATTACAAAAAGTAACTGGCGTATATTCGTGAAATTACAATCTCATATTAATTATACTCAAATTTTCCGTCTTGTTACATAACCTAGATACCAAACTTGTAGAATGTAGAATCTCCCTCTGGATTTTTATGTAATGTTTGCATTACTGTTTCATTTCTTAAATTTTACAATCTCACTGATGTCACACCAGATGTTAACGATACGTTGAACTTTGTCATCTGAATCCGTTATTATAATAATGTTATTTACATATTCATCTCATACTAACTGTGAAAATTTATTTTGATTTTTTACCAATATTTAGTGCTTATGCCATCTCACTAATAAAAAAATCAATGCCTTTAGTCCAGTGAAGTTAAGACACAAATATCAAGTTTTTCCGAAATGGAATAATGTCCCTAATCGAAAACGTATTGACCCCCATTTATTTTCCTGAATTATCGAGAAAATTCTGCAGGAGCATTTGACGTAGCTTGCTAGTAAAGCTTTACGCCCTCGAAATATAAGAATCTCACGTTTTACTCGCACAAAAAAATTGTACGAATCTTATGTTATATAACCACATGATAAAAGTAAATGAAAAAAAAATTACTTAACCTTCAATATATAAATATTTGTTAGGTGAATATCTTTATAACTGAGTACACATGACTAGAAAGTCAAGAAAACATATTTCTATTCTGTGTAAAAATTTAATTTTTAAAATCGCAAAGCACTTTCGGCTATTAAGCCATCTTCAGTGCTATACGTGCAAGTAAGTAATAAAAGTGGGAAAAATGTAAAATAAGAAAGTAAAGAGTTACTTACTCGTCAGGTATTTGGTACAAGAAACCTAATTTAAGGTCGACAACACATTAACGTCACAAAATAAAATACATATCTTGAAATTATATAATTCAAAATAATTAACTGATTGGGGTAAACTGTCTTTAAATTTTGAACATTTTTAGTTAAAATTTTTAATGTCTTTAACTACTACACGAACACGTGTTAGTATAACGAAAATTGAAGTGACAATTTTATTTTTGTTTTTTTTTTTGTTATTGGAGACTAACAGGCTACAATGTTTATTCATTAAAATTTGTTATTTGGAATTATTGTCAGATTATCACTTTTATTGATTTACACAAACATTTTATAGTTAACTATTTTCCTGACTTGATCCATCTAGAAATAATTCTTCTAAAAAAATTGTTGTTGCTAACCAATAGTTTATATATCCTTAAATATTTTAGAGATAAAAATTAATTTATTAATTAATATATTTATAGTATTCATGGTAAATCATGATGAATGATAAATACAAGTTGTTTATAAACAGATATTGGAAATCTGTTCAGCTCATGCTCACAATAGTTGTGCTTCTCATACAGTCTCCTCACCTATTCCCACCTCCTCTCTAACAAAAAAATCTATTATATATGATAGTAAAAGATTATTTAATCATTTGCCATTAAACATTAGGAAAATAAATAACACAATGCATTTTAGGAGAGAGGTAAAAAGATTGTTGACATCAAGTGCCTACTATAAAGTCTCGGAGTACTATGTCAATTTTTTTGCATTGATTTCATGGGGATCACTTTTCACTGCACTAGTTTGCAAACAGTAGGATTTGATCATCCATTTTTTGCCCACTTTTTCTCTGACCACACATAATAACATGGTTCGCTGCCAGAACAGCTTCACCTTCTACAATGCATCTGCTGTTTGGAGAAGCAGATAAATAATCAATAATTGAGGACAATGACAGAAACATCTCTTCAGAAAAATATATAACAGATTATCCTGTTCGAAAAAATAAAAAAGCTTGCTCAACCACAATAAACTCTTAGGTTATTTACAATGCAATCACACTTGGCGTCAAAAACATATGTTTTTCGACAGAATGACAGCACGGGAAAATTAAGGTTAAAAGGTCAATAGCCGAAAGCGCTTCGCGATTTCAAAAATTAAATTTTTACACAGAATACAAATATGTTTTCTTGAAATATTTGTTAAGCAATTTGAAATTTTGTTTTTCTAATCGGCAAGTATAATGGAAATTACAAAATTAAGGTGATGATATAAAGAGATATAGAGGAAATGTTTCTGAAAAAGTTGGTGCTTTCACACTTTGAACATTCAAAATAGCGGTTGTGCAAAGTGACTGAATATTTATTGCAATCCCTTTCCTTTTATGAATTATAGTTCATTTACGATAAGTTTGTAATAACAAAACATGACAGATGTTTTACATCGTTGCCACGTCGTAATTTTTTTCCAGTAGTTAGCATAAAATTATGTTAATAAGTTGTTTATTGCATAAGATTACATTCAACTCAAAAATAAGAGCAGAGATTCTAAAATTTTGATTATTAAATACAAAAATTTCAAGATGTCCAGTAAATAACAAGCTATAAAATGCGAATGAAATGAAAACGACAAACCAACACAAGAAATTCTGATAAAATTGTCTGGCAACCCCGGACACGGCAGCCAACTTTTGGACCGTAACTTCCCCCTTTATATTATTAATTATTCCATTTACACTTTGGATATTTAGATTTTGTTCAGTGGCTGCAATTGTTACTACAAATGTCAAAATTGCAAACTTATCGTAAATGAACTATAACAATTTTGAGATGCGGTTTGTTGCAATAAACAGAGTTTTTAATGTTTGGTGGATATTTCGACGTCACTTTCCCAAACTATAATTTATGTCATACAAAACTTTATCTACGACCACATGAAGAAAAAATGTGCTCTGAAGAGGTTAAAAAATAAAAAATGAATTTTTCTACACCCACATGTATATTATCCATTTCCTGCACAGTTTAGAGAATGGAAATGTAGGCCATATCGGTTAACTGAACGTATATGATTTCATATACATCCTAGAACGTATATGGAAACCACCAATCAGCATTCGCGTTTAGTACTCGTCACTCATCTTTTTTTCAATTTAAAGAAACGTCAAAATAACTTGTCAAAAGAAGTCTCGCCCAGAAGCACTGGATCAAGAATATTTGTTCATAAGAATACTCTTGAATGAAATAAACTTTATAAATTAATAACAAATACTAAAAACAGAATAAAATGGGTATTTAAGGGCCTACCGATTGACATTAGTTCTTATGACAGTATGTACTACTTCTGAGGATCGCCTATAAATAGGTCTCGGTAGCTGAGTGGTCAACACACTAGACTCTCATGCGGTAGACCCGGGTTCGATTCCGATTGAAAACATTTTTTTTCAATTGTTAATTTTATTTTAAAATAATTATTCTGCTCAATATTGATAACTACAACAGGCAGACGCTTGAAATATTTAGCAGAATATTCATTCTTATAAATAAAGATACTGTACCCTTCGTGCGGTAGTCCGACGGGTAACATCTATTTATAACAGCATCGCATATTTAAAAAGGGAAACCGTAATGTTATAAAAATTGTACATTTAAGAATTGTACATTTATCACAAAAAATTAGTGAAAACATAAAATTGAATTGGTACTATTATGAATAAAATTGTTGAAAATTTTCAATTTCAAGTGATATTTATTTTACAGTTTATTCAAATGTTTATTTTCTAGATTTTTTCTTGAATGGGTCGTAGAAAAAATATACTGTTCGACTCGTGTGGATTGTCCATATCGCACTCGAACGATTGAGCACTCCGCCTACAGCGTCGTGCTCAAACTTCGTCCTCGTGCGATATGGCCATCATATCCACACTAGTTGCACAAACTACTATTTCCATAAACAAATATATACACAACGAACTCTAATTTCAGGTGGTGTGCAATCCGAAGAAATGCATTCTTCTCGAGGTTCTTCCATTCAAAATAAGTGTACCTGATTAAAATTTTAATTATAAAATAAAATATTTTTCACCATGTCTGACACTTCTGTCAAATTTACTTTACTGACAGCACAAAAGTTTATACAACAAACGACTAAATTCAAGGCAACTAGATACTAATTACGTAGCTAAAAAAGAGTGTTGAAATGAAGACCCCATATAAAAAGCATTGGTCATTTACGCACGCTTTTGGGTGTTATAATGAAAGTCCCATATAAAAAGCGTTGTTCATTTACGCACGCTTTTCAACGTATGTATAATGTATGATTTCACACATTTTTTCTGGTTCATTAATGACTAATTTTAAAGGTGGTAGTAAATGAAGTTTATTTCAAATTGTTTTCATTTCACCTTGATAAAGACTACATTAAAAGTCTACAATATGGCGTGCTATTGTATTATTTAATACCATATTTAAAAAAATAAAATTATCTTACCTTACAAAAATGTTTCTTCCGTAGTTATTTTGTTGAAATTGAAATTATGTATTTCATAGTTTCAATACACGTTTTTCCATAATGAAAACATAATAGACATTGCCAATTTAAAATTCCTGTTATGTATTGAGATTTTGACTAATGTATTTCAATGCAAAATTGTAGGTAGCCCTCCATACATAACATAAATTGAATTTTTAATGTTTTTCATAATTTTGAATTCATGAGTTTCTATTATGTATTTTGTAATTTGACATCGGAAATTTCATGTTTTTTACAATTGAAATATAATATAATGTTGTTATAAATAACATAGTTTCTATAAAGTATTATAACAACTTTCTGTTACCAATAGATATGAAAGAATAATTATTTTATACCAACGCATTACAACTTTTTGAGTAATACTTTAGAAAAATTGATCCCGTTTAACTAGTTTGAAGTATAATTTGTAACATTAAAATCCCCAGACATTAAAATAAAAAGGTAGAACGTGTCGCGGGACACACGGTAGGAACTTTAGTTCCTTTTAAGAAAAAATTATGTAATACATCTGACGTTATAGATAAACAATTTGCATATTCCTCGGTGGTTTAGTAGTAAGCAAACCAGACTCTCACGCGATAGACCCGGATTCGATTCCCCGTGAATAATTTTTTTTATTAGTAATTTTATTTTTAAATAGTGATTCTACTTGATATTAATAACAACAACAGGTAGACGTTTGAAATATTTAGCAGAATATTCATTATTATAGATAATGGTACGGTACCCTTCGTGAGGGAGTCCGACTGGCAACATCCACTTATAACAGCATCGTATATTTAAAAAGGGAAACCGCAGCATTATACAAATTGGACATTCAAGAACTGTACGTTTACCACAAAAAATTAGTGGCAACATAAAATTGAATTGTAAAATTTAGTTATATTACAGTTTATAAAAATTTTCATTTTCTAGATTTTTCCTTAAGTGGGTCGTAGAAAAAATATGCTGTTCGACTCGTGTGGATTGTCCATATCGCACTGTCCATATCGTGCGATATGGCCATCATATCCACACTAGTTGCACAAACTACTATCTCTATCAAAATATACCCTTTTACATTTAAAAACAACCTGCCAAATGTCAAATCAATTTATCCATCCATTTTAAAGTTATCGAATCGAAACATTCAAGTTTTCAATATTTCAACACCCTGTATTTCGAAAAGTAAATGTGTTAGACCCCTTAATCCTCATATATCATTTTGTCCAATTTTACGAGAGGAATCTACATGCAAACGTTGTAATTACCCTTAACGTTCGAGATGCTTATACCATTTTTTGCGCGATCGTATTGAAATAAATTCCGAATAAAATAATTTGAATTTCTTCGAAATGAACGAAATGTCAAAAGTGACATTTATACCTCTCGATCAGTTTATAGTATATTAAGTATCAAGAACGGTAAGGGTTGTTTACCGGTCGACAGCAATGTTTGGAGGCTGAGCGTAGCGAAGCCTCCAATTTTGCTGGAGACCGGTATTACCCTTAACGTTCGAAATGCTTATACCATTTTTTACGCGATCTTATTGAAATATTCGAATTTCGAATAAAATAATTCAAGTTTCTTCCAAATAACGAAATGTCAAAAGTGACATTTATACTTCTCGATCAGTTTAAAATATAATTTGCCTTTTGGTGAAATTTTTTTCATGCTATTTATTACTTTTCATATTGTTCTGTTCGATTCTGTTCATTAAGAAATATCGATATTCTTATATTTTTTGTTTCTTTTGTGTAATGAATGAAGTAATATATTATTTAGGACCACTTAAATGTATGTAGGGCTAGGACGTAGTTTACTTACCGACGTCTGAACGGTAAGTAAATCACTTACCGACGTGTTAGACTTAGAAACCAGTAAACACAACCTACTAACCTGACAACCGATGCTGTAAATAAACAAAAAAGATGGATCGCGCAAAAAAATATATTTTGCATTTTATTGAAATTGTTTTTATGCTATTTATTACTTTTCGACGTCTGAACGGTAAGTAAATCACTTACCGACGTGTTAAACTTAGAAACCAATAAACACAATCTACCGTCCTGACAACCGATGTTGTAAGTAAACAAAAAAGATTGATCGCGCAAAAAAAATTATCGCAGTAATAGTAAAAATTTATCCGAACAAATTCGAGTAGATCACCAGCACTGCGAATACCAGCTTTGCATAGAATTTTAATATAGCATCGATGGTTCAGTGGTAGAATGCTCGCCTTCAACACGGGCGGTTCGATTCCCGGCCGTAGCATATGAATCGCTGCTTCGTAAACGAGAGAGAGAGAGACTCAGGAGAGAGCACACGCACGCAAGCAAGGCACATAACGTAATGTAACGTAACGTAACGGCCAGATCTTTTGCGTCGCGACCCCCGGTCGCTCAAACATAACCTGACGTAAAGAACTTAAGTTCCAATAAAGCGTTGTAATCGTAATCCCTAGGCGTATCACTTCAGAAAAGGAATCAAAACATGAACTTTCGCAACCAATACGGCTCGATCATTTCCTCTTCTTCTTTCATCGTATGATTTACTTACTGCCTTTTCGCAGCTTTCTTCTCCATTCATTTTGGCCCATACAAGTTCAATTGGTGTGATCTAACCACCGCTATCCCACGATTGCTCACAATTTCATATTTTTTAATTTATTTATGAAGGAACACAAAGAATACAGCTCCTTCCGCACAGAACCGGGATGGAACTTATTATTTTATTGATTTTTTCAATTCTGTAAATCTTAACCACTTATAACCACTTATTAACCACTTATAGTTTGGCAAGTTTATCTGAAGCTATGCGGCATCGGTAAGAGGCGAGTAAAAACATGGCGCCCATGTGTCAAACGTACAAATGGCGTACGGTACCTATTTTACCAAGTAAAACTGAAAAAACAAAGGTTACTGACAATACCAACGCCACCGGATAAATCAATATCAGTCAATTGACGAAGTGAGAGGGAAGATCTCACGCACGCGCTTGCCAATAAGAAGTCAGCTGGTCCATACAAATAACTAATTATGTCATTCGGAGGGTGTGGTCATTATTGTTTTCGTACAACGGTGCCAGAGATCAAAGAAGTCCGTAACAAATTTGGAAAAGTGTTTATCTTTAAATATTCATAAATGGAAAAAACAATGTTAATAGAATAAATCCAAGGAAACATGCACATTATAAAATTAACATTTAATCATATTTTTAATATTGTTAATAATAAAAAGACCCCTTTATAATTATTATCACAACATAATTAGCACTTCAGTTTTTTCATAGTTAAACGTGGCAATGTCGAATGTTTTCGACTGCATTCCTTTCACGGTTTCAGATAAACTTGCCAAAGTATAGCTGTGGGCAATTTTTCTGAAGTGACGAGGTGTAACTCGCATTATCCATTACTATTGTTACGAACTCACTAATTCCGAAGCCGGTCCTGTCGCAAACGATGAATGCGACCTTTCTAGAAATGTTCTTTCGCAGGTAATATCCAGACTGTTCTGGAAATGTACCGGGCCATACAATGGTTTATCGCGAATGTTCTAGAGATTCGAGTTCTAGAGATTTGAAGGAGTATATATACGTGGATTTTAGAGTGAGTCGGCAGTTGTTCAGTATACAGTGAATCGGTAAACAGTTCCAGTATACAGTGAGTTAACAGAAGTGAATATAAATAGTGTTGAATATAAATTAGGACAATTATTATACTGAGTGTAGATAAATAATAGACATTAAGTAGTGTGTATATAAATTAAGATTATTATAGTGTGTAAGTGTTTCTTTAATAAATCGATAGTAATTAGCCATAGTGAGTGTATAATTTTATCCCACGGTAAAAACTCTATTAAATAAATAAGAAAAACATTACACTATTATACAGTTCTGAGGAAGAAGATCTATCATTTGTTCGAACCATTCTAAAGACATAAGACCGAAAGACCGAAAACTTGTATTAGCCCAGGTACATTTATTAAATACCAAAACTTATAATGTAACAATAATGTTGAAAAAATACCAGCTGCTAGTCATTGCTAATGTACAAATCTACAATTTTCCATCTTCACCTAAATTTGTGCAAAAAAAAACGTTTAGGGGCTATATCTTGGGAGGGGGCGAGCTAAGGAAATTCTGTCATAGGAAAGACAAGTATAATTTCATACGAGCAATTACATCCGTAATTGTTTTGCATTGATTCAGAAACACCCTATATCGTTTCCGTTTGACCACTCCGTACGTGTGAATCTCATTGTGAATTCAGCAATTGTACTGCAATGAGATGCTAATAAAAAATGTGTTGTTGCCTATACAAAACCCACAATAATGACCTAGAGAAGATTCCGATGACCATAGCCATAAAATGACAATCGTACAATGAGCAAAACTTGCAGCTACGCCTACTGAGATCTACTTAAACCAATTAGAGATCGAAAAAGAATAAGAAAAGAAGCTCTACCAATTGCGAGGACATTTTTGTCGTAATTTATTCATCAATCCTTCAAGAATTATGTTATCTACTTATTACTTTTAATGAATGATATACGTACAAGAATCAGAAACGGAGAAACAGTCAGTCTGTTTGTTTCGTGTGGATAACTAGAACAATATTTCAAATTAAAATTCTTCTTTTATAATTGTCTCTCCTTCGTTTTGATCAAACGAGCTGCAAG
>CAJUYG010001226.1:74018-84147 GCA_910591675.1 Galerucella calmariensis
TCCCACAAAGGAGCACCTAAACAAAATAGGGATGTATAACGGAGACCTTACATGCAGAAGATGCAAAAAGGATAACGAAACAGCTCTGCATATACTATGCAACTGTGAGTCGCTGGACCACAGAAGGCAGAATCTGTATGGTAGACCCCAAATGACTCCAGAAGACTTCTACAACCAACCAGCAAAGAACCTGTATGAGCTAATACAGGGAACGGATTGGCTGAATAGGTTGTAGTCAGAACACTAGGAGGATCCACAATAAGCCCAGGAGGCTGAGGTGGTACCGGCGAAGGTACGGCTCCTTTGAAAAAAGAAAAAAAAAAGAAAATTGTGGTAGTTCTTATTTCAGCATCTAACATGTTATCCCAGATTGGGCTACATGAAGTTTTATTGATACTATTAGCGATTCGCTCTGGGGCAGTATTCTCGACAAGTGAGCTTTTTGACGCATAGGTACGCATCTAAACGAATAGTTCATGTGCGAGTTCTTTTTTGAAGTGGTATTCTTGACGACCCTTCGTTTTTTGGAACGTATACGCTTGATAATGTGCGATCATAACATCCGGCATCACTGCAACATCTAATTAATTACAGAAATTGATTCGTAAATTAACGTTTTGTGAGATTAAATTTGAAAACTGACAACTGGCAAAGTGAAGGACTATCCACATTTGTAATTTACGGGAAATTGAGGAAAACTTAATTTTATATCACGACCAACGGGATGGAGGTTTATAGCGAAACGGTGGAAGTTTTAAAATGTTTGTTATTTTAGTAGTTTGTACATCCATATAGGCTACATTTCAAAGTTATTTTGGTATATACAGGATGTTCCAATAAAGTGTGGCGTATCAAAGTTATATTTTTCCTCATAGGGCACCCTATATTCTATTGCATTTTCTGATTGCCCCTGAAAAATGAGAAACTCCTTCACACCAACACACCTAAATACAGAGGGTTCCGAGTTATGCCGACTTTTTTTTAAATGTGAACATTTCGAAAAATATTAATAACTCATTGATATAACAAATTCTAACAAATATTCTCTTACAAACAGTTGGACATTCGTTGAATGTATTCCACGTTTGAGTACTGAGTATCTTTTCACAAGGTGTTCAGAATTTTCAGTTTCATTATTAGATCATATAATGTGCAGTATCAGGCTTATTTTGAATGGAATTTTAATCATTCACCATGTTCAAAAAAATTTCCTCTTTTGAATGGTAGAAGGGCGTCCTATATCTAGGTATTATATTTTTCGTGCAATTCCAAATTTTCTTGAATTGTATTTAATGAAATACAGGGTTATTATAGTAAGCAGCTTATATAGTATATTACATAACGTGTGCGGAAAGTGAAATTTTTCACACGAGTGGGAAATATTGCGACAATCACACGAGTGTGAAAAATAACTTTCGCGCGAGTAATGTACAGTATTTTTCCCACGATCACGTGATAATTTCACCAAATAATGTGTAATCAACATCTGACATATTAATACACAAAATGTTACAATTGAAGTCGACAAAATTGATTTCAAAATTAACAAAAGCTATCAATAGTGACAAAAATTCAAGTAGTTCAACTTTATAATATAGGTAGGTTATTACAATTATTAATTGGTTGGATAATTATAGAAATTGAAAGTGAAGTTATTATTGTTCATCATACTTTATACATACTTATCATGAATACCTTTCAAGATGATTACATGTTCCAACTATTATAACAGGTGATTTGGATTAGTTGGTACAACATCGGACTTCTGACGAAGAGTACGCGGGTTCGATCCTCGACCGCGCCCTAAATTTTTTTTAATCAAAGAAAATTACAAAAATTTCACTTTTCGAATAAATTGCTTCAAATTGAGATATTACATAGGTGAATCTAATTAAAAATTATATATTTGACAGCTTGCCAGTGGTCAATCTTAAAATAAAAATTCATTTGACAGCTTTTTTATCCGTACACGTACGGATAAGTTTTTTTTTCCGTACGCGTATGAATTAAGGCCACTTTCCATAGAACTAGACAGTGCGATATATGTCACTTTCCTATGTGATCGTGGGAAAAATTATTTAACTTGTGCATGTTGGCGGCTTAGTCTCAAACACTCTTTATGAGCTGGACATGTGGAATTAACGGGCAAGCGCTTTTTGTTTATTAGCTGCAATTTCTCGTCTCTGGCTTCGTTATTAATGGAGATATCACTATGTGGACTAGTATTTTTTCAAATTTTGAGAAAAAAACAAAATATCTCGAAAAAACTATATCTTTGGTATTGGATATTGTACTCCGATTTCATCTAAAAGTTCATGTAGCATTAAAATGAAAAATATTTGGTTTTATTTAAAATAGCAAAGGTGGCGTCCACTTCCGGTATAACGAGTATTGACACGTTCAAGACAACAACATTATATTTAAACTCAGCGTCATCCAAAACCTTTAGCTTCGTAATTTCAGATTTTCCACATAACTGTATCCCCCATTAATTCCAATCAGAAATTCTCGCGTTACACCCTGTATACGCCCACTCTTGTCCCATTCCTAGTCTTCGATCCGTCTGTGTATCAGGTCTTACCTCGGATTAACGTCAGTTCGGTCGGGTCTTGCCAGACCTTTCTGTAAAGTTTATTGGATACCCGGTTTCCTAATTTATTTTGTGCCTCAGGCAGTTTTGCAGCCAAAATAACCTCAGTGTCACGGAATTTGGTAGTAGAAGACCAAATAAGGTTTCTATTGCTGCTGTGATTCTCATGCACCCTGCAATTCTGAGATTGCACCAAATCAGATTCCACCAACCTACAAAAATTCTCAGGTCAGGAATACCTAACTAAACATCGGCATTGGATTTATTTTTGCACATAATTAATATCATTGATCAATTTTAACTTCTTAATCACATACTCTTAACGACATACCTATCAAATTATAAATTATAATTTGCTGTCGACATCCCAGTATGGCTTTAGAGAAAAAAATCTACCAATGATGCAATCCATTCCTTGACAAAAACCATCTACGAATCCTTGGACTCAAGCACTCCATCTATTGGGTTTTTTTTGGATCTAAAAAAGGCCTTCGATACTGTCGACGACTCCATACTTTTAGATACACTAGAAGATATGGGTGTAAGGGGTCTAGCTCATAATTTATTCAAAAGTTATCTAACAAGCAGAACACAAAAAACTAAATTCAAAAATCATGTGAGTGAAGAGATCAACATTAAATGTGGTGTACCTCAAGAGACAGTATTGGGGCCGGTGGTATTCGTAATTTACTTAAATAATCTGTTTGAACAGGAAACAATCGGAAAAATAATCAGCTTCGCGGACGATACTGTGATTTATTACAAACATGATGACTGGTATAATCTCAAACTAAATATTGAAAATGATCTTGGAAAGCTCAAAGACTGGTTCGACAGCAGATTACTCTCAATAAAATTTGATGAAACTGTATATTTACCCTTCAGTAGTCATGAAACGTCTCTGCCAAAATACAATATTAATGTCCAACAAGATTTTTCAATAAAACCTGCAAGAAGAATTAAATACTTGGGTATTTACATTGACAATCACTTACGATGGAACCATCATATGGAATATTTAACTAAAAAGCTTCGGAGTATCCTATTTCGATTTAAGAAAGTAAGCCAATTTTTGAGCTTTAAATGTGAAAGAATACTGTACCATAGTTTGGTTGAGTCACACCTCAATTATGACATTATTGGCTGGGGAGGAGTTTCAAGGAGCTATCTAAATGCCCTTGAAGTGTCTCAAAGGCGATTCCTCCGAATGATTCTCAACAAACCTACAAGATATTCAAGCTCACTAACCTATACTGAAACACAAATATAAGATGTTAGACAATTATACATTATTCAGATAGGATGCCATCAATATAAAAATAAATACAAACTTACCTCTCACAATCATAGATACGCGACAAGATCGAATAATCAATACTGTATACCAACAGCTCTTAAAACAATAGGTCAAAAAGGTTACTCCTACTCAGCACCCAAATTATTCGGTCATCGTCCATCCTGTCCTTCCCAGGAAGGTGGACAGGTCACTAGGAGACATCTCCTTTATATCGGCAGGTGTAAGCCAAGACTCACCGAACACATACTCCCTTATTGACGATAACTCAGAACACTCACATAAGACATGCCTGACAGTTTTATCTTTCTGTTCACACATCCTGCATAGAGGTGTGTCCACTAGCTCCATAGTATGGAGGTGTTTCCTCAGTTGACAGTGGCCAGACAGAAATCCTACTGTTAAACGTATGTTTTTTCTGGACATCGTCAAATATTTCTTCGGTGCCAGCTTCCCAAGGTGATCCTAGCAAGACTGCATACTTTGATTCCATCCCATCTCTTAAGGGGTAGAGCATGGGTGTAACGCTTTGCTAGCTCCGCGATGATCGAAGTCGTCAGGACGCAGGTGGCATTGGGTCCTAAAATTTTTAGTCCAGCCGCTTCCCTGGCTAAAGAATCGGCAATACGATTACCTTTACTCCTGTCGTATCTTTTAACCCACCTCAGGATAATATTGATATCTGCCGAGAGGTTAGCTAAATCTTGGTGGCACTCTAGTACTAGCCCCAGACAACGTGTTATCTGCTAAAGGCTAATGAGGTTTGTCTACTGTCAGTGCAGATTGTTATTTTTTTGGCCAGAAATTCCTTTTCTGGTTAGTTCTTTTGTGGCAATTGGGATACCAGCCAGTTCTGTTTGAACCACGCTGGTATTTTTTCCCATTCCCCAATTTATCCTCAGGCTTAGTGCTCTGGAGTAAACTCCACATTTTAAGCCTTTTTTCGTTTTTGAGCCATCTGTTTATATGCGTATACAACAAACAATAATATGTAACCAAGATATCCACTTGAACTATCCCTTCCAAATTCAGGAGTCCAAAGTATCTCTATTATTTTTAACGTCGTATCGCATCTTTGTGTAACCGAAAATGCCCAAAAAAATCTGTCTCGTTCAATATCTCAAAATGATTTGTACGATGACGAATAACTCATTTTCGGTGTTTTTCATTTTCAGACTCTGATGGACTTTTTACAAAACGTACAGCTCGCATATTTTCGAAATAATCACTGACAATAAAAATTCAGCAATCTCGCCTATTTTTCTTAGAGAATTGCATTTGGTGATGCTCAAATCCGATTTAGGTATTTTCCAACTTTAGGAAAAAGTCTTGTCTGTGAAAAAATATTGAAACACACAAACACGTGACTTTTTTTATCGAGTGTAGAAAACATGTTCAACCAACAAAGATTATCATAAAGTTTTAATTGCTTTTATGTTAATTAAAAAACAATGACGCACATTTGAATGTGTTTTTACAATTAACGATACAATTACAACTAAGTACATTCAAAAACCAGCTTGCCTTGTCAACTTAATGTTAATTGATTAGTAGAAGTCAGTTCATGTCTCACTTGAAACTAGTGTCAAGACTTTATTATAGTATCTACTTTCAACTTAATACTGATGGATAATCACACGAATTATGTATATTAAAATATAAATATCCAGTTTTTATGATCTTATTCGTCAAATGAGAAATCTTTTCCAAGGTTAAAATAATTATGAGACCAAAACAGTCAAAAGTTTCTTATAAATATGTAGTATCTGTGAATAATATCTTTTTCTTAATTGCTTTCGAATATTTCATTAATTGCAATGGAGTTGTATCAATGAACTTCCTCTTTTGCATTAATGCTTGCTGAATACCAGAAAAACTGTTGAAATTTCACGATTTTCATATTTTATACGACAATGACATTGTTTAATGGCAGATAAACTTAGAAAACCCAAAAATGGGTTGGTTTTATTGAATTGCTATTTCAAATGCGATAGACGAATTATGAAATTTCAACTTCTCCTTCGACACAGGTTGCCCTACGTAGGGTAATCCAGAAAAACGCCATGGCACTACTTATAGCAACCTTCAAATACTTTAAAAATATCGAATGTTTAGTTTCTTTTTGGATACGACAATCAGTAAAGCAAATTGTTAATATTTTGTGAATATTGTTTGAGAGCTTCGGTTCCGATGGGACAATCAGTATAGCAAATTATCAATAATTTGAAAATATCAAATGCTCATGTGGATCAGACAATCAATATATCAAATTTCCAATTATGTCTTCGCTTTGGTTGAGAGAATCAGTATAGCAAACTTTGAATAATTTGGAAATATTGAATGTTCACTTTCTCTTTGGATGCGACAGTCAGTAAAGCAAATTGTTAATAATTCGTTAATATTGTTTCAAATCCCGTATGTCACAGAAGTAATTAGATCAGTTTCCACCAATTACCAAATGACCCTGACTACCTCCCAAGCGACCAAACAGAACTTCAAAGCTCGATATCATACCACCCAACCCATACAACCCAATTCAAAAATTACAGTACTGTCACGCAATACTGCTGGGCCAATATTACAAGCCCATAAATGCTTGAAATTTATTATCCCAGTTTTTCCAGTAAAATGCGACCACAAGCTTTAAATTTTTCCTTTTTTTCTTTCAGGTGTTAACCCAGAAAAGTTCTACACTCTTCAAAATCGAAAAAAGAAAAAAGAATACTTCTCTGGTTCCTTGGATCGTCATAGAAACAAGAGAAAATCTCTAGAAATTGTACCGCCCAAAAAGCCACCACGCACATTTGCCGCCACGAAATACTCCCAAAAACCTTCGATTTTCGATATATTCAGAAGGGAAAAACCAGCAGCACCAAAAAAATCAAATTTACGTCGAAGTGTAAGCGATTTATCGACAACAAAGATCAAAGATCGTAGCGATAAAAATTTCCGAAAACGGTCAGGAAGTGACAGTGCAGAGTTCATAAAAAGAAGAAATGAAAAGAAACAACTTTCCCCGATTATAGAAGTAACGCAGAGAGAAGATTATTTTTCCGCGCCAGAATTAGATTATAATAAAGACGAAACCGATCAAAACAAAGAGAATGTAGAACCAAAAGGTTTTGTTAGAAAGAAGGCAAAAGAAAGCATCACCGAACAATTGAAACAATTCATCAACGAAGTAGATGAAGAGTTATACAAGGAAACGGGAATAAGGGTACCACCTTCGGAGGAACATAAACCACCTCAACCTATTATAATAGATGTGGAGAAAGCGGAACAAATTTCTAATAAAGGAAATAAATTTAAACAATCATTATTAGCTCGAAAATTGAAATATATCACCCGAAAAAAGAAACCCCCAAATGAAGTCAACAAATCAAAAAAATCTGTCGAGTTCGAAAGTAGAAAAACTCCTCCTTCCATTAAAAAAGAACAAATAAAGACAACAGAAGAACCTCCTACTGGACCTATAATAAAGAAGGCGATTGATAACTTAAAGAATCCAAAAGATTCTCCAAAAATGATCCATAGCAGTCAAATGCCACCGGAAAAACTTCCTTTAACAAAAGGTCGAAAAGTCGACTCGATGGTTAAAAGGTTAAGCAGTGATTCTACTTCACCTCCGCCTCCGAAAACAAATGCAATAATATCACCACATCCATCTGTACAACATAATAACAATCAACCATTCTCTTACACCAGAGGGTTGAGCCCTGACAAATGTATGTCAAATGAAACTTCACCTACATCAGGCAGTCCAATAATATACGCACAAGTTGTTTGCGGTAACAACGGTAACGGACCTTCTAAACAAACTGTACATACTAGTTATAATGTCGGTAAAAAAAATACGCACTCAGATTCTGACGAAGGATTGGGATACGAAGAACATGTAAGCTACAAGACGCTAACACGTTTTGGAGAAGATGTTGATGAAGTTGACAATTTAAAAGACGAAAGTCCGATCACTCCTAAATTTAGGAATCCGGAATACCACAATGGATATTTAAGTAGTGAGAGAAAAGAAGTATCTAATATACGTTATTTAGATTCTTCTGCCAGAGGTCGAGGTGATGGTATGGATTCTAAAAGAAGAGGAGAAAGTTTTACCGAATCTCACGAGCAGCATTTCACTTCATTAAATGGACGAACTGATTTGGCGGCTAGAAGAGATCAATTAGAATCCAGGATAAATCGTCGAGTAACAGACAACTCAATACGAACTTCTCCAGAATATTTAAAAAATCCCTACCCAACCAACATTTATATATCCGAAACTACCTCTAAACACTTCAAAGATGGAACTTCTAGTCCAATAGGGTACACTGAAAAATATATCTCAGAAACTACAACCGATAAATATGGAAAACCTCATACAAAAGAAACAAAATATAGGCAATACTTTGACGACCACAAAGAACGTTCTAACTACGAAAATAGTTTGAAAAATCATGTTTTGTATCAGTATAACGGTTTTGACAATGAACCAAAGAGTTTTGATTCGCAAATAAGCTCTTCTCCTGAAAATAGGAGATACGGTAATAGTCAAAATTACAAAAGAGAAGAATATAAAACTTTCAATAAATCTACTCCTGACATTTATTGTAGATTCCAACAAGATTCGCTGCAAAGAGAAAATGTGGAAAGACGAACGGGTTCCTCGAATTATCGTTCAGATTATTACGAAGAATATGACAGAAGGGAAAGATTTGTCGATTCTGGTATTGAAAATGATTTCAGAAAAGATTCGGGTGATAATTTGGTATCTCGACCAAGACGTCGTAGAGACTATTGTAATGAAAGTGATGACGAAGGTTTTGCTAGTTCACTTTTAATAGCCAGTGAACGACAGCACACCGAGGAAAATGTCAGTCAAAGAAAAAACCGTGACTATGACTCCGACAGAGCTGTTTCAAGGGAAGATGATCCATACAGGAATGTAGAAAATATGGAATATAAAAGTAAAGTAAGATCCAGTGAATATATTCCTAGAGAAAGAAGTATCGACGACGGATCTCACTACGATCCTAGAATTGATAAGAATGTAGAAGTATCCACTTTGAAAAGGAGTGGAAAGAAGCCTCCAAGACCTGAAAAGAAAAGTGGACTTGAAAAGGTAAGACAACAATTTCCTTATTAGTAATTTGGGAGGTCTGGTGAACTAAACGGAGACACGAGCTTTTAACTGATACTGCAAAAAATAGATTCACATTTTTTGAAGATTATTTATCCGTCGAAAAATTGGTGAATTGGTAAATTTTTCGTTGTGGGCTGGCTGCATAAATCACATAAGTGAAAATTTTTTTGTCAACGTAAATTTTATTATTTGATATCCATATTTCATTTAAACATTTGGAATTGAATTCTATGGAAATACTGAAACAGAAATATAGATTTGCCGCAAATTTAAGCAATACAAATGAATTACTGAAGGCTAAAATAAACTTCATTGGAAATAATATTATGCTGTAATAAAAATTTTGGAGCGGCTTCGCTGTAGAGTTCCATATAACCTTAATAACACCTCCTCCTTTATAATATTCCCCATTTTTTTTCTCATATTAAAGGCACAGTTATCCAAAATTTCAGCTAGTTGTGTCAATGCAGTCGATAAACTTAATTTCTGGAACTAATTTCTTCACTTGCATTGTCATAAAAAAAACTACACACAACTCGATCTCTGTAAATGACGAGGACGAAAATGTCAAACCAACAGAACTTCAATTTATAGAAAATATTTTTTCTCTATTCACAGCCGAAAGTACTTACTTGCTGCTTCTGTTTATGCTTTGGTAGGATCATGGCCCAAAGTGCAGGAGTCTCAAACTTTCTGCCCTTGTAGTGTAACACACTTTTTCTGCTAGCGTGTGGAAAAGTCCACTTTTCCTCACTCATTTTAGTGTTGAAAGAGTAAATTTACCGTTTAGCTCCACTGGCCTCAAAGTGCCTGAAATATTTTTAATGATAAACGTCAAATATTTAATCCCGATACTTGATAGCTGTCAAATCAAAATAGAGAATTGTATGAAAAAGTGCATATTTTTATGTTGATTTGATGCACAATTTCTAGTTTTGGTACTTGACAGCTGCCAATTAGCTGCGAAATTACCGAAAAAAATCAATTGGCTGAAATAGTTGCATGTATTGTATGTTGCCAAATTCAAATGTGATGTGAATTTTTTGAATTGTAAAACATGGAATCTGTGGAAATTTAAAATATAAAAAGTTAGTTTTCTACTTCT
>CAJUYG010001227.1:0-46201 GCA_910591675.1 Galerucella calmariensis
TTTCAGCTTTTATGATATAACGAAGGTCTGGCCGTCGCTGGCTCTTGATCTAATAGTTTATTGGATATCCAAAAATCAACATATGTTATATATATTCGTATTTATATTGTTTATATTCTTCTTTGTAGTAATAATACACCTATTTTTATCTATTTATAGAATTTACTTGAATACAATATATTTCTAATCTTTTTAAATGCAAAGATCATCTAAAAGTAATAAGTAGTTGAATTATTACATAAGAATCGGCTGGATATATATAATCCAGAACAGTGACTTTGACAATAAACCAGGAACATTTTTCCTATATGTGTATATTTATAATTTTTCTTCCTTTCAGCTCCAATGTATGTTATTTTGTATTTTTTTTCTCTGTATATATGGTTTTGCTTCAAGGGGGGGGGGTGCTAATGGCTAACCCTCACTATTAAAATAAGTACCTAGTGGAGGCGCCCCACAGGTACAATTCATATTATTATTATTATCATTATTATTATTATTTTTCTTATTATCATTATTTTATTATTACTATTGTGGTAACAGGAAGTAACCATCCATCAAAGCCAAACTATTACGCGTTTGAAAATTCCCTTAGATAAATGGTTCAAGGGCTGGCCAACCCTGAAACCATTCTCACTAGGGGGAGGGATGTAATGCCCCTCGTATAATGTATTAGGTCATTGACGAAATAGCTTAATTAATACTTTTATAAATATGTCTATCAGCAATTATATAAAAGTATTAGTAAGCTTAAATAAAAATATAAACATAGTTTTGGACATTTTGATGAGACGGGTACAAATATATTTATAATTAGATTAATACAATAAACTTCAACGAGGTCGGTTCTATACCGATAGATCAAAGTAATTTGTACTTAGAATTATTTAGTTGTCTAATAAAGATATAAGTGACTTTTACTAAGTGTTTAATAACAACGACCCGTCAACCCTTACAAGCCGTATTGCAAAAAGTGAGATTCGATATGGTTGTTTGGCATTTTTATAGGTAGGTGTACCTAATCAGAAGCAATTTTTGTTTAAAGTCGTTCTACCATACATTAGTCGTTGGCGGTATAGTTTTTGCGACCCTGGATCTTATTCATTCTTCTCCAAGTAGCTGGAGGAGTTTGTCTGTTAAGAGTGGAGCAGTATCTTGTTCAGCTAGATTTGGCTTTTGAGCGTGAAGTGCGTTTACAGATAGCTTGATGTTTCCTATACTCCTTAAAATTAGGAAGGGTTAGATTGGATTGATATGCTTGGAAGGCATTTTTCCTTGAAATCGAAGCAGGAAGGCACTCGTCATCTCACCACAGTGGAGCTTTGACATACTCAGATGATGGTCAGATTAACGAAAAGGATTCGTTAGCGGCATTTGTAATTGATTCTAAAAGGAATAAAATCATTTGGTTGGTACTATGCAGAGTTGGTTCCTGTATGAGATCTTGTTCTATGGTGAATCTGAATTGGTCTCAGTTGGCATTAGTCATCGACTACTTAGCTGATGATATGAACATCATATTTTGAATATTGATATCATTGATAAAAATTCGAATGGGAAAGTGATAAAATCCATAAAATATGTATCTGGTAGGACGGTCCAATCAAAAAATGAACATAATCTGGAAAATGAAATAGTAAGATCCATAACCGTAATTGATACTATTCGATATAAGGATGGCAACACCGACATATCCCCTATTTCTATTTCTGCTCACTACAATGAAATTAGTGTAACAGTATCTGAAGTTTTACAATAGGTTTCTGATATAACTGCTATATCAAAATGTCCTTGCAACAGCAATTGATGTGAAGAATATTTGCTAGCGTTTAGCGAACGAATATTTCACTGAATAATTTTAATGCTTTTAGAGGCCATCTCAATTATTTGAAAATGTTATTAACAATTCCTTTAACTTTATTTTCAAATTCAATTCCATCATTAGTAGCCATATTGGGAAAAGATTTAGCAAAATTTTGGAAACTTTCTTTTATTAAGGTTTTTAATGTAGCACTGAGCTGAATTATGAAATTATTTAACTCATTTGCAGGCTGACATTGTCCAAACTGAAATACTGGACCCGCGCAAAAACTGGACTGAAACTCTCTACGAATAGGAGGAAAATTAGGCGTAATTTCATCATTTTCCCCTTTTTTTTGGAGGACTGACAATCGGGGTTAAATAATGTTTTTCAGTAATGCTACTTTTATGAGCCGTACCAGGATTGGATTCATAGGAGGAGGCAGCTTTCAATGAAGGAAACTCTGTGTCGGAGTTTATTAACGGTGCAAATTTATTTTTTTCGGACGAGACTGGAGTAACATGGATTTTCGATTACTTTCTCAGTCTCCTTGAAAGAGATATTCAAGTTTGCCATACCTTCTTTGTTTTTTTTTGTTTTATATATTCAGGGCATTACTCAAAAACTGACTCATGGTTGTTATTTTCACAATAAATGCAAAATTTCCTACAATCATCTTTTGCCTCATTTCCGCTTTTTTTACAGCGTTTTTTTGATTTGCACTGGGTAGCTGAGTGACCATAACGAAGGCATTGAAAACATTGCATAACTGGATTTACAAAGACATTAACTGGGCACCTAACTTTGTTGATATGAAAAAATTGAGGAATGAATTCTCCCGTAAAAGTGATAATAACTATTTTTCGTGGTACTCTCTCCTATATACCATTTTTTTGGATTATTCGAGTCATTCTTTTGACTCTTTTAACAGTAATGCCAGATTTTATAATGTTTAATAGGGTATTTTCACTTAGGTATCCTGGTATCCTCGCCACGAACGAGCCCTCTTTTTTCAGTCAAATAACTTGGTACATAGGCAATTAGGTTATTTTCTTCAAAGGAAGGTTCATTCACTAACTTATTTGCTACAAGCCCTGAATCAACTTCGATCTTAATACGGTCCCTACCAACACTAACAATTCCAATGATATTTCTATCATATTTGGATAGAGCAAGTAGTTTTTCTTTTCCAAGTTTCATGGGATGTAAACGACCCATATTTAAATCAGTATGTTGGACAAAAATAAAGTACGGTCCACTATCATTAAAATTGAATCGATTAGAAGTGTTAAATAAATGACTTGTTTGACTACTTGATTGGAAATAATTCGAGAGTGAGTTTTTATTACCCTCATTAATGACATTATCGGAAGATTTAGAATTATTAGCAATAGAAGTATCGCTTTTTAAATCATTTTGAGACTTGTCCATGCTAATCTCTTCTGTTAAAACAACATCTTCAATATAAATATTATTTGTGATTTCATTAGATCCCTGATGATACGCCCAGCGGCGGATCTTTGCCGCTAGGTCTATGATTGCCACCGGGCATCTGCGGGCCAGTGCCGCGGCAATTGCTTAATCAAACAAGTGAAGTAACTATTCATCTGGGTTTCGAACCTACGACCTCTGAGTTGTAAGCTTATAACCCTACCAACTGCGCTAATCAGCTCACATTCAGTTACATCGAATAGAAAGTTAAAGGCTGCTTGGACGCATGCGCATCTTAATTACTAAATTTGACGTGGTGGGTGGAGCCGTGTTGTATGTTCACCCGCTCCTCTGGAATGCATTCGTGATATTACCTTTGATAATTTTTTACTAAATATAGTAACCAATCAAATTACTCAATTTTAAGTCATGTGTGAAATTTCATCCAATTACCTCAGGATTACAGCCATTATTTTTTTTCACTTGTCAAAATCTGACATTTTGGTGCTTTCAACCAATAGCAATACATCATTCTAGCCAATCTTCCGGTATTATGGTACTACACTGATTATTTTTTTTACATGTCAAAATCTGACATTTTGGTGGTTTTAACCAATAGCAATACATTATTCTAGCCAATCATTCGGTATTATAATGATAATTCTGCTTCCTCATCGATAATACCGTGTTTACATCGAAAATTAAAAATTTTAATTTGAATTTGTCATTATTGACAACTAAGAGTGCAAAAACATTCAAACAAACCGAACAATCGGTTTGCTTCCATATTTTTGCCAAATTAACAAGTTTTCGTGGAAAAGAAAAAATTATCGATAAAATTTGAAGCACTCGTGGTATTACCTTTGATAATTCTGCTTCCTCATCGATAACACCTTGTTTACATTGGAACGTCAAAATTTTACTTTGAATTTGTCATTATTGACAACTAAAAGTGCTAAGAAGTTTATTGAAAAATGAACACAAACCGATTCAGTGCCATCACCCAAGATAATATTGAACAATCAGGTAATACAAAATTTTAAATTGTTTAAAAAAATAATCTTCCCAAATACAACTTGCTCTTCAAATTTTATCACAATTTTTTTTTTCATCACTCAAACTTGTTTATTTTAGGCAAAAACTTTCAAACAAACCGAATTTAGATAAAATCCCTGGTCCTAACGGATTCGTGATTCTATCAATCGGTTTGTTTGAAGCACTCGTGGTATTACCTTTGATTATTTCACTCAATACAAAATACGCGCCTTCGATTGGTTTAAATATGAGGATTGATATCTGAAAACACCATGTTTTCGATTTTGTATTTCGGAACGTGATTGGATACATGCAATTTTCCTATCTGTGTATTTCGCGTTGTCATTAGTTGCTTTATTATTAAAAATCTAGTGACTGACAGAAAATGTCAAATTATTAAAGAAATGTCAGAATCATTGTATCAAGAAATAATCTTGACAAATACAACTCGTGTAATTAATGATTATCGAAAATGTATCCTCTTTTTCGGAACAAATTGTTGTCTTAGGAAACCACACTCGCGCTTACGCGCTCGTGCTGTTTCCAAACAACAATTTGTTTCTCAAAATCGGAGAAATTTGTATTTCGATAATCATTAACACACTTGTTGTATTATTATCGATAATACCCTACATGTGGTGTTTTCAGTTTTGTGTTTCTTTTTATTGAAATTAATTGAACGTCAAACTGACAATTGGTTTTTAAAGTGTCGCAAAGATTTGGTATTCTATCTAACGATTCAATTGATTTACCAATTGTACTTTTCACAAATGTAGTTTTAAATAAAAATGGAAGATATTTGTTTTATTGAAACTAATAAATTTTGCATTGAGAATTATCAAACGTCAGATCGACAATCGATTTTTGATGCCTGAAAAGTAAAAAATTATCTTATCCAATACTTCTCGGGCCTTGATAAATACTTAAAATTATGTCATAGAGAATGCTGAAAGCGTGCTGCTTAATGATTATTATCCTTGAGCAACACGCTTGAGGCATTCTCTATGACAAAATTATCTTGGTATTATCAAGACCCTAGGAGTACTACTGATAAGAACCCGATGGGTAATTATTATGTATGTCTTGGCGTTTCCAAGGTATTTAAAAAATATTTTCTGTGAATAAGTAAACTTGTCAATTTGTTAGTGAACAATATGGAAATATGGTCATATTTTTTTCTGATGAGAAGTTCTTAGAAATAATTTCCTATAAGATCATGGCTAGTTTCTCTCTTGTCGGCCAATACAATTTTTATACTATTTGTTGTTGGCGTGGAAATGGGCAGGTGGTAACATAATTATGTGATCCTTGTTAGGTATGGGGTAAATTTGGAATGTAGGATAAGAACTAGTGCGAAGGATTGGAATTTTCACTACTATGAGCATTGCTTTAGAAATAACGCAAATGAGAGATTTGGAAGAAAAACTTCTTATGAATGTTCGTCAATGAAAAGAAGGGTTTCTCTGAAGTAGATTATAGAAGAATGTTATCTTTTAGGGTTTCCAGTTTCTTCAAAGTAGAAAATTCTTTGTTAGTTACATTTGAGTGTGGAAGGGTGATTGTTCTCATTAATTTCATAATAAATTCACATACATTCTGGAGGTTGAGTATTCCATTATGTAGGGTATTATAAACATCGGCGGGTATTTTATCAACTGCAGCCTAAAGTGCCATACTATTATCATTCATTTTCATTGAAGTAGGTATCCAAAAATTGTCCGAATGAAATTTGACTATTAAATTTCTATACGATGCAATATTCTTTTCATTCTATGGCTGTTATGTGGGTTCTTAACAAGTCTAAGTCTGAGTAGTCAGGGTTACCTGTTATGTCTTTCATAGCTGTACAAAGGAAATTGAAAAGTGCTGTCTTTGGTTATATTGTTATCTTATGAAGAGTTCGCGTATTGAGCGTATTTTTTTTCGGACCGAGATGAGAAACTCATGTTTGACTGGGTCCTTAACCAGTACCCAGACAGTGTTGGACTCATCCCCACGGGAATGCCTATCAACCAAACCCACCTCAATCTCGCCGTCACTCCCGCCTTGGAATCACTACCCTAGTATACATCAAGACGGGCGTAGGTCCCTCACACACTCTCCGTTATCTTCTCCCTTCTATCACTTCTACCTCTCACATGCCATGTCGAGTCCTTCTTTTTCCCTAATCAGGCTCTCTTCTACGCCATATCTCGATCCATTCCTCCTCGCCCATATTTTCACCATATTTTCCCAATACATCGCCTCTCCCAGTTTATTTCCCATCTTCTTCAAAACTTCCTCGTTCTTCCAACATCTAAACAATGTCCCACATCATCCTCCACCGCACATCTCTCACACATTCCAGTTTGTCTTTTCCCAATCTTGTGGAGGTAACCCACTCTCGACCCATGCCCTCTGAGCACCTGCGTCAAGAAGTAGTTTTTCTTCCCAAATTTCCGGTCCACCCAATTTCTCCTGCTCCCAATCGCTTCTCTTAGCGCGCCCTTATACTCATCCTACCTTCTCTCCATTCCCCCATCCCTCTATTTCTGTACTTCCTCTCTGTTCGCACCCCTCCAGCGTTTCTGTCTGGCTCTAGTCATCAAGTCCAATGGATAGGACCTTTACAGCACTGCTGCTGCCAGTCCACCCACTGTCCTGTACGCCTGCACCACTCTCAGGAGTATCCCTCACTGCACGCGCAGGAAGGGTCTAATCCTCGAATTCACTCCCGCTTTCTCACCCTACACTTCCGCGCCATATAGCATACTCTGCTCTACCGCCCTACCAATTATCCTCCTCATCCACTCTACCGGACCTTTTACATCACCCATTAATCTTCCCAGCCATGCTGCCCCTACTTTTGCCTTCTGTGCAGCCTTCAAGGATAACTTCCAGTCCACACCGCTCTATCTTCTCCACAATCTTCCTACACATCCTCTCCGCCTTTCTTCCTATATCCACCTCCCCCTTTGCCGTACATACCAGACAGACATCGTTCGCATACACCGTAATCTCACATTCCTCTTCACATGCTATCCCACAAACTTCATCAAACACACACTTCCAAAGCGTCGGTCCCAGAACCGAGCCCTGGGGCACTCCAATCTCCGTCCCATACCTTTTCCCCCTAGTGTCAACCATCGCACGCCCCGTCAGGTAGTCCTCAACTAGATTAACTAGCCCCTCCTTTACTTCCTTTGTCAACCGCTCAACACCGCACGTTTACTGACACTGTTGAATGCGTTCCCCACGTCGAAGAACACAAGCAGGGCCAATTATTTACTCGTACTCCTATCACTTCTCGGTCTCTGGCTAGGATTAAAGTATTGAGCGTTTAGGAGTGAGAGGGGTCCGTTCTAAATAGGCGTTGTAAAGAAATTATATAGATTAGTGTTCAAAGTTTCGAGTAATAAGTCTAAATCTAGGTGTAAAATGTGTCTATGATAATGTGGAACGGGAATCAATCAACTATACCGTTACAAATGCTCAGGATCTTAGAAGATGTCCCAGGGATAGGGTTATCCTGTAAGAGAGTTTGGACTTAAGCTTTTTCATCAGTCAGTTCTCGAACTCTTTTTACAAATTTTGAATAAGTACTAGTGACTTTTTGATTGTTGTTTTCTGTTTATTATGCTTTTCAGGACGAATAAGTAATTGTATACGGTGCTTGTAGTTTATGCCTAATTTATGTCTATGCTTTTTCTTGGAAACGTACAGAGTTTGTGCAATGTTTATATCTGGTATAATTTCGGCACCTTTATTTTGTTCATTCAAGATTTTCTTTTCTCATTATATAAGTCTTTGATAAAGGGTTGTAAATCGTCTTCAAGGTTCTGACTTTTTCGAAAGGGGTGGAATTAAATATTTCAATTGGGGAGTTTGAATAAGAATAGAGTACACGCATATTTCAGATTTTGCTTGGATATTAAATTATAATAGTAAATGTGATATCAAAAATTACTAATAATAGGAAATTAACCAGTTTCCATTGGAAATTACTCCCAGATTTTAAAATAAAATTCAAATTTCAATGCACTTTCCGACCACAATCCGAGTATTTCCGAACGCTACCGATGATACGTGTGATGTCATATCTCTTGTGTTCACTTATGTCAATATGGCCGGTATTGCATTAGGTTATGTGTAGTTGTGTGTTTATATTGTATTTTAATCAACTATTAATTGCTTCATCGACGTAAAAATATCATTTATATGTTTGTTCGAGACCATAACGAGTTTGTGTGTGCTTTTTTTTATTTCTAAAAGTCAACGTAAAGTGAAAAGTGGACATAAATATTCGATATTTCCGAGGATATTTTGAAACTTTCAGAAGAATATATTTTATTTACTAGTTCAGTGTTCAGTGACGATTCATTTTGTGAGTAGAGATATGGCTAGCGAAGGTTTTGTAAAATAACAAACTGATAACTTGCCCAAAGTAGACTCATTTATGTTGCTTGAATTTATGAAGTCGAACAGCTGCTTCAATGCAGAGGAATTTGGACACGCTACCTCCGGAATATTTCTCATTTAGATCCAGTTGGGTTTCAATATCAAGCAGAGAGAGAACAGTAGAAAATTTGACAAATCAGTTGGTCACATACGAAAAAGCTTTGCAAACGAAGAATGAAGGAGAAAATAGTCAAGAAGTCTTATACGTAGGCAAGAAGATCACAAAATAAAGTGAACAGCGTTTATTCTGTAATTACTGTAAGTAGCCCAACCATAAAATTGAACAGTGCGATAAATGTAAAGCCGATGGAAGACCACCGAAACCTGAAAAAAAAACTTGCAAAAGACAAGGAAATGAGTTCGCTGATTGAGTCCAATGTTGTTTCGCGGATGTGACGATGACTGGTATGTAGATAACGGAGCTACCAACCATATCACCAATCATAGTGACTGCTTTGACACGTTCCGACCATTTCTAGTTAGCCGCAGAGTTACAACAGCTAATGGCCATTTAGTCCCAGCTTTTGGACAAGAAGACGTCAAGGTAGGAACAGATATAGGTTAATGGTGAAAAACAATGAATGAATGAATGAATGAACAACAAAAAACAAAAAAACAGTTTTTGTCCTTGTCAGCACAAGACAGGTATACAGATAGCCGGTTTGTTTCGACGGCTGAACGGTGTTCATTCCATATAGCAGGTAAAGAAGTTCTGATTGGATGAAGAAGTCGATCTGGAGGGTTATATGTGTTGAAAATGGAAACTCGAAAACCGGGAAGATCAAATGAAGTCAATCTAGTTACCAACAAAAGCGTTTTACAGATATATCACGAAATATTTGGTCACCAAAATAAAAAACATGTTAAAACGGTATTAAAAAACGAGCTACAGATATATGTGATGCTCATTTTTTATGTTTGGTACAAGAAAACGAGCTGATGCACCAGGTGGAAGAATTAACACAGATGTTTGTGGACCTTTCAACGTGCGCTCAAAGCACAGCTAGCGTTATTTTGTAACATTCAAAGATGATTTCTCAAAATATCGTTACGTTTATTTTATAAAAAACAAATCTGAAGTCGATAAGAAACTAAAAATAGTTTTGGCACAAACAAGATTTTTAGCTCATGTAGTGCAAGAAGCTCTGTCCAACAATGGAGGAGAATTCGATAATTATCGAGTCAAGAGACCAACAAGGTATACGACAGAGACTAGTAATGCCCTACAATCCACAACAAAATGGATGCGCGGAAAGAGAAAACCGAACCCTTGTCAAAATCGCAAAAGCTCTAATGCATGCTAGAGAAGGACTATTCGATCGACTATTTTGTACGGACTACGGATGGTATAGCTCAACGATTATACACCCTACAGGATTGCTTATTTCCATTTAACTCTGTGTTCGCCTCGCTCAAGTCGGACGAATACGTCATCACCTAACCTTTTTAATTTTATGGTTAATCGTGTGTTTACAAAGTGTGTTTTGGCGTTATTTTATCCGTTTTTTCAATTTTGAAGGTGTGTGTGTTGGAGAATGGCCTCAGGCATAGTCTATTAGCCACAGAAAATTGAAAGTTAGTAAAAAATTGAAATATCAAAGCGTATGTTCTAGATAGATAATTTAGATTTAGATAAGTGTTCATTTTGGAGGCTCTCTTGGCTTCCAAGTCAACGTACTCATTTCCTTCTAAACCACAGTGACCTTTTACCCAAATAAATACAATACTTTTTTTTGAGGTTTTTAATTCGCTTAATAGTTTTTTCATTTCTAAAATTGTATTTTGTCTGTATTACTTGAGGGGGGAACCTTCTATGACCTGTAATACTGACTTGGAGTCACACATAATAACAGCTATTTGGATCGGATTTAAAGTACACCAAGTTAATGCTTTTGATATGGCGAAAACTTCTGCAGAAAAAACAGAACAATAGTTGGGAATTCTAAATCTTTCCACATAATTAGAGTTTGAAACAAAAAATGCTGCGCCAGTTCCTTCATCACATTTCGATCCATCAGTGTATATTGTAGTAACATTGTCGCCTATATTGTTAAGTTAAGTTTTCAAAACTACTTGGTTAATTTTACTACTTTCGTAAAAACAGGGGTATATGATGTACAGTCACTAAAGATTCATAATTGAATTGAAATATAGGGAACTTATTTTGCTCTACGATCAGATTTTCTTTGCTGTTGGTATTAAGAAAAGCGTCTGCTAATGGAGGACTGGTTTTTATTCTCCAGTATGGCATAGTGAGATTGTCAGTGTTTATTGTTGAAATTTTTTGAACCATATACGTGTTAAATGTTCGATATTTAATAAGAGTGTTGTTTATTAATAAAGGTGGTAAATAAACTTCTCTAATAATTGTCAATCAAGAAAGTCTATAAATGCGAATCACGTTATTTCAGTGTACATACAAAATTTTTGGATTCGAGTTTCAATGTATATATTTCAAATACTAAAGGTGGTAAAAGATCATGCAAAAATAAGAAATTAAGATATAAGCTAAAACTAAAAAGAATGCCTTAGTTTCTCAGTTTCTGGCATAAACATCTACATTACATGGTTTTATACGTTCTTAGTTCTGTTATAAAGTAATCTAAGTTTTAATTTTTGCTTGTATGAATCCTTCTTTGTAAACTTCGAACAATTATTAGGATTAACTATAATAATTATCAATCCCAGAAGAAAAACGGTTTTTTAGCGGCGCATAAGGCGTCTTTTTTTTCCCCATAAGAAAAAAATATATTATAATGCTGAGTTTACCCATCAATTAACCCATAAACACAGCTCGTATATTTGCTTCTCTTTCTGTGCAAAATAATAATAATAAGCAAGTTTCTTCAATTCAAAGTTATTGTTTCAATCGTTAATTTATATTTTATAACTACTTATACTACTAAATATAATTTTTTAAATAACATATCACCAAAAAAAAATTATTTTATTATTATTTTTTGCAAATACACAAGAAAAACGTGAAAAGTGTTGACGATTGCAATATATTTTAAATTGGGCGAGGTCCACTGGTGACGTAAGCGAGTTCCCACTCACCGACGAAAGATTTAAGCGAATAAGCAATCCTGTAGGGTGTATAATCGTTGGGTATAGCTAGGTATCGATAGCGCATTCAGTTCACGCATAAAACAGTGGTAAAAAGTGTATCAAAAATTGTGAATTTCACACAGTGAGTACTATATGATTGCATAACAATATAAAAGCTTGCATATTTTGTAACATCGATATTGTATAAGATGAATATCAATAACCAAGAATACGACTCTTAAATTATAGTGCGGGCGCAAAATACAAAAAAACC
Organism: Galerucella calmariensis; assembly: GCA_910591675.1. Taxonomy (NCBI): domain Eukaryota; kingdom Metazoa; phylum Arthropoda; class Insecta; order Coleoptera; family Chrysomelidae; genus Galerucella; species Galerucella calmariensis. The sequence goes on from CAJUYG010001227.1 coordinate 12,027, forward strand.
AAATTATATATACTTACCATAAAACAAAATTAAAAAAATTAATGGTGAAGGCGATATTTTAGAGACATTAAAAAAATTTATCGAAGAACAAAATAACAAACTTGCTGAAAGCATTACCAATCAACTGACCAAAGAAATTGCAGAAATAAAAAAGTTGTTACTAGAAGACAGCAAAAAAATTGAAGAGCTAGAAAGTGAAATAAGTAATCTTAAATCCAAGAACAACCAATTAAAGAGACAACAACGAATAAATAATATTGTGATATTCAATTCGAAATTCCCAGGAGGAAACTTAACAAAATTCACTCTTGACCTATTAAACCAAAAACTAGAACTTAACTTAACCGAACAAGATATCAATACGGTAATTACTATTGGTAGAAGTGTAGATAATAAGCCAATATTAGTAAAATTTGTCTCTCACCTCACGAAGCAAAAAGTTTCAAGATCCTGTAGAAAACTCAAAGGGACAGATATACGCATAAACGAAGAACTGTCTCAAGAAGAAAGAATAGTTAGGAACGTATTGGTGGAACAAATTAAAAAAAGAGAAGCAAAATAATAAAAAAGCACATATTCATGGACAGAAACTCTTTGTTGAAGGAACAGCATACACGTACGACCAAATTGTCAAAAATAATCCTGTGACTGGAAATACATCAAATCTCGGTAATAATATCAATAGCAGCACCAATAGCAACATCAATAATAAACAACCCAAACAAGATACCCAGAACCAAATAAGTGAAAGCAATAGTAAGAACCAACCAAAAAGAAAACACTACGAGTTAGAAAATCCTGCGGAAATTATCGCGAAGAAACCCACTCTTGAAAATCTTGTACCAAGACAATCACCAAGACGGCAAAACGCCAAATAATAATTAACACTGTTTATTTCAATATGCTTCAATTTTGCCAATTCTTTTGAGATATATTTAATTTTTAAAACTTTTACTTATATTTTAACTTTTAACTTCTTAACATAATAAATAGAAAAAAAAAAATGGACAATTATATCCTAGATTTCAAAATCGAACAAGTCGATACTAAAGAAATACAAGATCTCCCAGACTATAATATTTTAATTAATGAATTTAGTAAAAACCAGAGCATATCTATTTTTCAAATGAACATTAGAAGTGCAAACAAAAACATTGATGAATTGAAATTAACCTTGGAACAGGTAAGTATACAATTCGTAATTGTAATTCGTAATTCGTAATTACAGAAACAAGAAAAATACTAGATACTTCCTTATATCAGTTGGACGGCTATGACTTATTTTACAATAATAGTAGTTTTAATCAATGCGATGGTGCCATTATCTTTGCTAAAAAAGAGTTTCAGAGCTCATGTAAATTAATCAGTTTCAATGAAATTATCATCCTAGAACTCACATGCAAGGTACATAACAGGAATTTAGTAATAAATGGAATCTACAGACCGTGCCCTTCACATATAGATACCTTAATTACAGACCTAGGGATTTACTTAAAGCAATGTCAAAAATCTGATATCCATATAATAACAGGCGATATAAATATCGATATATTAGATAATGCAACATTTGTACACGACTACTTAAACCAAATGACCGAAGAGGGTTTCGAAAGCTTGATAAATAAATACACTAGGGTAAAAGACCAGCAAAAGTCATGTTCAGACCATATTCTTTAAGACTAATATAAATGAATATAAAAATATCCATATAATATTGCAAACTAGTATCACTGACCATTTTTCGATCATAAATCATTTTGTACTACCTGAAATAAAGCGAAATATTCCATTAGAAAAGAACAAAGTTATATTCGATATGGAAATATTTTAAAATCAAATTAAACAAGAAAGTTGGCAGGAAATTTATAACAATAATGACATAGATATTTGTACCGAAGCTTTTATAAGTAAGTTCAAATTACACAGAGACAAATCAACAATAGCAAAAAAAATGAAAACCTTAAACGTAAAAACTGGATCACACCAGCCCTTATAACTTCTGTTAATGAAAAAAATAGGTTATATAAAATAATGAAAAATAAATACACACCAAATAATATATTGGTTTTTAGGAAATATAAATAGTATATTATTAAACGAGCAATTTATGATAGCCATAATTCACGATGGGTGACGTCACCCAAGTGAATTATGGCCATAAATTTCGAGTAGAATACTATACTTTGTCCACGACACTTACTTTATTTATTAATTAATAAAAGTCAGTAGCGATTTGCCATATTACTAACCTCAAAATGTTGTGGCATCTACTTCAAATAATTTGACATATATAGAGATGGGCGATACTGTAGAAAGTATCAATACAACGTACCGTTATAAATATATTGTTTTAAAATACTTAATATCAGAAAATATCGTTATGAAAAGTATCAATACTAAAAATTACAATATTTTATAGATACGATATATGTCAGAAACAAATTTCCTGAACAAAATACACAGATTTAATAGTTTATTCCATATTGTACAACCATCTCTAGTCGTGAATTATGAACCGTAATACACTACAGTGTATTATGAACCATAATTCACGACAGTTGATATATGGGTACCATATACCTTTAGTTAGGAGGTAAAATATTGACTTATTATTAGGTGGTCGTGGACAAAATTATTTAAATACATTAATGAAACAATCTTAATCATAGGTACTACTTCAATAAAAAAATAGATGACAATATGGATGTTGGAAAAAAATTATGGGAATGTGTTAGAGAAATCTCAAACACCCAACAAAAAAAAAACAATCAATGAAATTATAACACATACAAATACTGCAGTCCATGACCCAAGACAAATTGCAAATGCATTTTGTGAACACTTTACAAATGTTGGAGAAAAAATGGCTAACAAAATAAACAATAAAAATACGATAAAAAATATCAAACAACACAAAATATCTAAAACAATACACTGATGTAAAAGAGATTATAGAAACTGAGTAAAAGAGTTTAAAAAATAATCAGTCACCGGGGCTAGACGGTATACGATCAGAAACACTTAAAGCAGTAAGTACAGAAATTGCACCTGTGCTAACATTTCTAATAAATAAATCAATAAATGATGGTAAGTTTCCAAAAATATTAAAAGTTGCAGAAATTTTACCCCAGTTTAAAGATGGAAATCCTAAGGAAACTTCAAACTATAGACCAATATCGTTAATTTCAAATGTAGGAAAGGTGTTTGAGAAAATAATACAAAAACTAATTGTATTGTTTATAAAAAAATATAACATATTATCAGATGAGCGATACGGATTTCGTGAAAACGTGTCGACGTCAGATGCAATAGCCAGGTTACTAGAAATGATAAATAATGCCTTAAAAAAAACAACCATCCATTGTCATTTTTGTTGATCTGGCTAAGGCATTTGACAGTGTCGACCATAATAAGCTCTTATCGGTCTTAGAAAATGCGGGATTTAGGGGTATAGCTTACAAGCTACTTAAAAGTTACCTAAACGAAAGAAGGCAGTGTGTGAATATTAGCGGAGCTCACAGTGAATTCAAAGATGTAAAATATGGAGTACCCCAAGGAACAGTCCTGGGACCAATCCTCTTCAATCTATACATTAATGATATATTTTTTCAAGACACAAAAGGAGATATTGTGACTTTTGCTGATGACACCGCTGTATTCTATAAAAATGAAAATTGGTTGGCTCTCAAAAATGATATTGAAATTGATTTTGTTAAAATAGTTAACTTTTTTGAGAACAGACTACTTACAATAAACCAGAAAAAACCTTATTTTTACCGTTTACTTCATATAGCACCGACTTGCCACCATTTGATCAAATATCTATTACTGTATCCACAACAGAAATGTTTCATATCAAAACATCAAATAAAATTAAATATCTCGGAATTTTCCTTGATACCCATTTACGATGGGACCACCAAATAAGCTATTTAATAAAAAAACTTAGATTTGTACTATATAAACTCAAATATCTATCTAATATTCTAAAGTTAACTTACCTTAAAATTCTTTATTATGCATTGGTCGAAAGCCACCTAACAGTCTTATTGCTTGGGGATCAGCTGGGGAAACTCTCATCGAGTACCTACAAAAAGTACAAAAAAGTATATTAAAAGTATTATTTCACAGACCCAAAACCTACCCTACAATTGAACTCTACCAAGAAACTGAAGTATTTAAATCTGCCAATTATATGTTAAAGTCATTTTACTAAAGCAACATAAGGACAAAGCCACTCTAAAGACAATTCAGCATGGCTATCCAACTAGATATAAGGAAAGTACTGCCGTAATACCCTTAATGAAAAAAGCTATAGGTAAAAAAAGTTTCACATACCTGGCTCCAAAGTTATATAATCAATTACCTTCTGATTTGAAAAAAATTAACTCTTCAAGTTTATTCAAAAAAAAAAAATTGGATCCAACCTTATCCGGCTGCTACAATGCAAAATTTTATTTCTTCGCGAAATGAAAGTTATTATAGTCTGTCAATCTTATCGTGATTTATAAAACTTAAAAAAAAACTTTTTGTATTTTTAATATTTTATCTGATGTTACTTACATTTGTATTGTCGTTTTATATTCTATATGTTATATCTTATATTTCAATTTTTTTTTATGTTCTCATATATACTTGAGACTTGTTTTAGAAACTGATTGCTTTTTAATCTTAATTTTTGTACATCCATTTTTCATAATAAATGAACTACCGCATTCACGCACAAGCATGGCTTTTGTGAATGTACTGCTCTTTTTTGCGATGAAAATGGGCGACTACTTATTTACTAAACTTATTTTTATATTCTTGTATCTTTTTTAAATACATATTGTAATGATTGTAACTGTAACTGAGGCAAAATAAATTATTATTATTATTATTATTGAAGTTACTGTGCTGAGCTAATAAATACATCCATTCAAGACATTTCAATGGTCTGAAGAGTTTTCCGATATTCAAAAGGCACAACAGACTTTGGATTGCTTTATAAGTTTGGACTACAAGGAAAGTTGGAGACGTTCAGTGATTTCGATGATGGCGGAGATAAAACAACAGGTCGTTCCACAACTGAAGTTGTTTGCATGTATGCAGGTGCTGCAATATCCTGGATTGAGCCAATGACAAACATCAGTAGCACTCCCTACGACAGAAGCGAAGATAATAGCTGCAAGTGAAGCTGCCAAATTGATAGTTTGGATGGATAGGCTTTAGAAAGAAATTGATCTCCTCAAGTCAGTTCCAATTTTGAGTGTAGACAATGAAGCTGCTATTCTTTTGTCACAAAATCCAGAGTTTCATCGTAGAACGAAGCATATAAATCTCAGGCACTTATTTGTAAGAGAGTTACTTCAATAAAATTCAGTAGTCGTTAAAAAGGTTGTATCTGAATTCCAGCTAGCTGATGCCATGAAATCCACGGTTGGAAACGTTGCGGAAGCGGAATACTGAGATGTGGAGGGTCTTATGATATTATCATCCAAAAGCTTGTTTACTTGTTTAACAATTTCTTTTTGCATTATTTTGACGTATCTGTAACTTTTAATACGAATAGGGTTTTCGTTTCGTGTTTTCATGTTTAATAGCAGAAGTAGAAGTCCGTTTTGATTTGACGTCATGAAATTGATCTTCCAATGTTCCACACGGATTTCCAATTTTTTATAGCACTGTTATGAAGATTCGATTGTGGAAAGCCTGGAAACACATGCTGTAATTGTTCTTATAACATTTTATTGCTCTCTGCAGGTTGGTGTCGTTCATTAAGGCTACATTTTTATATACTAACAGTATTCAAGGTGGCACCCACCTACCTTCAACTTCAACTTAATATCTTTACTTAAACTTGAATGAAGTAGGGTTAATTGTGAACCTGTAAGCCCTACTCCTTGAATGCTATTAGTTTGTTCTAAGGATCTCTACTTGATGTGCTTTTTGCCTGAGTAGCCGTTGTAACCATATTATCTGGAATATTAATAATATCCTAGCCATTTATGACACAGGAATATTTGCTTAGAAAGCTGAGTATAGTTTGAGCTACTTAAAATTTATCTACCTGCCTCAGGAATAAACTATCAGGGATTCACTTGGGACGAGGAAGGAAAAAAAGAGCATCACGACCCAGAGATATTTTGTAGTTGATATTTTCACTAAGGTTCACGAAAAAAATTTTAATATGGTCTGAGACAGGATAAATTTCCTCTGGAAGAATTTTTAGCTCTAGAGAAGCGATAGTGCCATCAAAAGCATGGAAGTTGGAGTAAATTGCACCTGAAGTTATGCGATCAACGGTTACCTCAAGAGATGATGAAATAGCCGGTTCAATCTAGACATCATTTGGCGATCACTATCGGCAAAGTTATTCTGACCGTGGAAGGCAATTATACTTTGGCAAATTTATCTGAAGCCGTGAAAGGAATGCAGTCGAGAACATTCGATATTGCCACGCTCAACTATGAAAATCTAGAGTGCTAAGTATGTAGCGATAATAATTAGAGAAGGGACTTTTTATTAGTAACAATGTTAACTATAATTTTGAACGTTAATTTCTTAATGTGCTTGTTTCCTTGGATATTTCCTATTAACATTATCTTTCCATTTCATGAACATCAAAATATGAGCACTTTTCCAAATTTGTTATGGGCTTCTCCAAGCTCTGGCAGCGTTGTACGAAAACCATAATTACCACATCCTCCGAATTACATGATTGGTGATTTTTATCGAAAGGCCTGACCAGCTGACTTTTCATTGGCAGGGCGCGTGCGTCTGTTCTTCCCTCTCACTCCGTCTATTGACTGATATTTATTCAACCAGTGGCGTTGGTATTGTCAGTGACCTTTGTAATTTCAGTTTTACTTGATAAAATAGGTACCGTACGCCATATGTGCGTTAATTTCAAATATGCGCCATGTTTCCCCGCCTCTTACCGATGCTCCGTAGCTTCGGATAAACTTGCCAAACTATAATTGATATCATTATGTGAATCATTTGTTAACAGGATAACAGAAACGACTAATCATGGGAAAATATGTTTGATTAACTTACGGCTATAGGATATTTGTCAGATGTGATATTGTAATGGTTGGCACTATGGAACGAGAGAGATTGAGACTTTCACTCACATTATATCTTATTTGATTAGTTCACGGCTGATGAGAATCCATTCTCGGAGGAGGCAAGGCTTCTTGAGATATCAAAGATTCAACTCTGTTGAATAATTGACTCGCAAGCATTTTGGTTTGAATTTGGTTTGATTCATATCCACTTTTTCCATTGATCGTGGAAAAGCAACGAATAAACTTTATTCAACATGATGTACAATATAATTTGTAGTGAAGCTTGCAAGGATGTTGAATATTATTTCAACTGGTTTTTAATTGGCTTTTTTAAGGATATAATGCTCATTTTAAAGTGCTTAGTGTAACATGTATAACAGAACTTTATAGTACTATCTGATACTTTTCTGGGAAGGGGGCACACGTGAAAGCTATTAACAAGTATAAGCTGAACTAATATGAAACCTTATACCCTGTAGGTATTGAAAAACCTATATAAAGGGCGCTGCGAACGTCGCATTGATGCATCAGCGATTTTCATATTAGGATGGGATATTCCGCTTTGTCCCTGCACTTGGAGGGGTACAAGCCGCTTTGTCCAAGAACCTGTTAATTTAAAAGATCGTCCTACCGATTAGGTCAAATTCCATAAGACGGGACTCATATTTTAATACGCCAGTGAAATTTACCTAAATGCAGATCATTCAGTTAAAAGGAGCACTCAGTCAATATTGTTAGAAATGTGCCGATATTACAATTATTAAAGATCATACCATTGATATTTAAGCATTACCGATTAACGAGATATTTTGTCACAATGGTGGATTTTTCCGTCGACCGTGTATTAGCATATGCTATCAACGTTCTCAAAATTAGACAAAATCATACATACAATGACCCCTATTAATGCATGATTTACATAAATCAACGATTTTTATAAAGGCAACCCAACGCACATCTTATACATTATATTAATATTGACAGCAACCTGTGGTGTAGGCAACCAAACATACATTTCAATGTTATTATTGTAACCATTTATTTTTGACAGTAACAAATATATATTTTCAGTTTTTGAGTATTGAGAAAAACGAATACAACTCATACAGTCGACGGAAAAGCTTTGTAATTAACACGAGTATTAAAAGGGCAACTAACAACCTCGAATATTATCTCGCTTGTTAATGGCCCTCATTCATAAACTTGTTGGTTGAATTACTATTTATCCAATGCATCACATAGTCAGAGTACTATAAAAGATGAAAAAGAATTATTCAATACTTTCATAGTATTGATACCCCACAAGGTGTCCCGACTAAACCGGCTTTAGAGCGGCTACAAGAATCGTCTTGCTTATCCAGCGAAACAATCGAATTGAATAAACAAACACTCTATTCTATAGTTGGTAGTACCCACTACTTTCCACAATAGTTTACTGATTAGGATTTATACGATCATAATTTCTAATGTGTTTCGTCGTCAGACTTGTTCACCTCTTATTTATCGTATTTTATTCACGAAATTATGTGACAGAATTGGCAATATATAAGAAGAACCGCTTTTTTCACCAGTGTCGGATATAAAGGGATCAATAAAAATCGTAATTTCCTGACATATTTCAGTTTTTCAAACATAGACTTCAACAATTCCATATCCTGTATTAGAATTAATTATAAATAACTCATTAACATTATATTCCTTCCCATAATAAATGGAATGGAAGAATCAATTGCGTACGGTGTGGTATCAGTGCATCCAAAGATTCTGCACCCTTCTGCACTTAACTTTGAATTGGAGTAATTCCACGGCGCGTGACGGTCAGGAAATCCGAAGGTTGTAGCTCATAGAAAAATAATAAGAGCGCTTTCAGAGCTGTTAAACGTGTAGCGTTCTGTGGCACAAAGCTATCACTAGCCCATACCTTGGCTACAAGCAGGCGCGTGTAAGACCTATCACTTGAGACGCGCGCTTTTTGAATGTTCAAGCTTTCAGGAAACTCGTAGTATTGATTAAATAATTTTGCACTTCAATATTTTTTTTTCAGTCAAGTCAAGTTAAGTCTTCAAACACTAAGAAATAACATCATTGTGAAAAATAAGGCTTTCATTCGATGAAGATCCATACTAAACGATGAAATGAAACAATTCAATAAACATTATTCCATCGCTTAACATTATTGCGCTAAATCATTCAGCTGCAAATATTGTATTAGGTGTATAATAATATTATAGGGAACCAAGGTAGAAAAATTAAGAAACCCTTTGCATGTGGGAATTAGTACGAGTATATTAAAGTATAAGTGGATATTGAGGTCTTTAAAACACGCGCGATTTTTCGAGAACGATGGCGAAGCCGGAGTGCTCGAAATAGGGCAAGTGTTTCAAAGACCAGTTATCCACGAATAATTTATGCTATTTTTTTATTGGTGCACTTTGAAATTATTATAAATACTGGTCTATAACTACTACAACAACAAGAAATGGAAATCATAGATGGAAATAAGAACTAAATGTCAAATGGTTGAATTCGTGACGTATATATGATGTATACCTTGCGTTGTCATGGAAATAAGAAAAACAACAAACAACTGATTTGTATTTTGATGGAAGTTCAACCTTTTTGAGTTCTGTCAATGTCAATAGTATTAATTTAAACACCATTTCCTAAGATTTTAAAAATCGAAATATTAATATTTCAAACAATACCAACGGCACTTTCCATTTTAATTTATGATTTTAAAATTGTTGAATATTGTTCGAATAGAAGTTTTGACGTTTTACAAACTACTTCTGTCAGATCAATAATGACAAAATTGTCATTTAGAGATGATTTATGCCCGGTTGCACCAACCGACCGTAAAAACAGTCGATACAATAACCGTTGATCGACCGATTAATCGATGATTCTCCGATTTTTCAAAATAGCAGTTGCACCAGAAAAAATTACAGTTGATATTTGAACCGACCGTTAAATGTGAAGTGAAGTGAGCGTTTGAACTATAACCCTACATTATACGTAGGTATTGTCAAAGTCATATAAAATATAAAATGGAAAGTAATAATCATCATTTCACCCAATTAGAAAAGGATTGTGCCATTGATGTTATTTTACGTTATAAAGGCATAATTGAAAACAAGAAGACTGATGGAGTAACAAACAAACAAAAACTTGAGGCATGGGATAATATTGCAAAAGAATATAATTCTTGCAATATCAACATGCCTCGGTCTGGTAAGCAATTGAAAAATTTATATGAAAATACCAAAAGAAAACTGAAGAAACAAATTTCGAATGAAAAGGTATGTATATACATATTTTTTTCAAAAAAGTATTATATTTAATAACTTATTTTTTAGATGGAAAGATATAAAACCGGTGGAGGTCCTGGGCCCAGTTTAGTTTTGCCGCCGAGCCAAGAAAAAATTTTGTCTGCTATAAAAGGACAAATTACCATTCTAATAAAAATTATTGTAAAGGTGAGTACTGGTGATGTACTGGCGAAGAGAACTGTTAACTGGTTATTGATATACATATTTATTTCAGATACTGAAACGATTTGGGAAAAATTAGAAGCTACAGAATTGAACTCACAAATTAACCAAAACGAGCTTATAAGTTTTAATGGGGAAGTACACGATGGTATGTATACCTACAATAATAATTACATAATGCAACATGTTATAATGCTAATTTTGATATTTTAGAAAATGAACAGATAAAATATGTAAATGTAGTTGAAAAAATGTTTGTTGATAAAAATGTTGATGTAACTGAAGGTATGCTTATATACTTTGAATTTAATATTAAATATGTTCACTTTTACATTATAATTTTTCAGAATGTCACGAAACACCTGTAAAGTCCACTAAAAAACGTACATTAGCTGATGTTTACGAGGAAGTGGTGAGTGTTACATCGGAGAAGAAAAAAAATTGCAAACTAAAGAAGGTTACTCATGTATTAACAATCAACATAAAGAACAAATTTATGCAATGGAAAAAAAATTAAAAAATCAGGAATTTGAACATAACGAAATGGTAAATGCACTAAAAATAAAAATATTGAAGTATGAAGAAAAACTTAAGGAAATGGAATCCAAAAAAGCAGAATTAGAATTTAAGAAGACAGAAATAGAGTTAAGAGAAAAAGAAATTGAATTTAAAAATAAGTTTTGTTGCTAATTTACTTCAACTAGGTATAATCATTTTATGGAATATAATATGTAATATTTATAATTAAAGAGCTTAAAATATATTTTTTACTAATTTCGAATTTCAAAAAAAAGTGTTAATCAAATGAATTCGTAATGCATTTCCATTTCGTTCCAATTCAGCATTTTGATGTTCAACTTCAATTTGATTGTCAATATGTTGATCCCAATCAATTTCAAGAATGTCATCGTTTTCTATTGCTAAATTATGCAATACAGCTGTGCTTATAATTACCCTTAATACATTTTCAACCTTTATTTGCATTCCCACAGATAAAACAGGAAAGCGTCTTTTCCAAATTCCGAACAATCTTTCAATAACATTTCTAGTATTGATATGTGAATTTTGATAGTTAATTTGGGACTGTGTTTGGGGGTTACCTAGTGTTGTCATTAAGTAGTTTGTACACATGTACCCTCCATCACCTATCAAATAACTGCTGGGAAATTCATTATTAAGAAACCGAGCACGAATTAAACTATCGTTATAAATAGTACTATCGTGTACAGATCCCGGATAGCTCGCCACTATATCTCTAATCTTCAATTTCATATCACCAATCACTTGCACATTGATGGAAAACCATCCCTTACGATTTCTATAAACCTCTGCATTCTCGCCACCAGGCGACAAAATCTTAATATGGGTGCAGTCAATGGCTCCGACAACACCAGGAAATCTAGCAACACTATAAAATTGCTGTTTTACCACACCAATTTCTTCATTCGTTTTAGGCATTACAATGAAGCGATTGCTTAATGAAGCTATGTAGTGCCCTACTCGATGTGCTATTCTACAAACTGTACTTTTATGTACGTTAATATGATCACCGAGCACTTGTTGAAATGAACCTGTGGCATAGTACCTTAACGTTATCAATAATTGATTAATGGGAGTCACTTCATTATTCTTTTCGGAACTTATTAAATCTTCTCCAATAATTTGTAATAGCTGGTTGACTGTTTCTTTACAGAGACGATATCTTGCTTTAAATTCTTGATTGTTGAATAAATTAAATGGATCACTTCTTGGTCTTACTTGCCTTATTTCTGGAAGAAGTTCCATTATGCGGTCGAACTCTTCGTCGGATGAAGAAGATGAAGACGTATTCATAACTGCTTTTGTGTAATGTGTGACAATGTTATTTTCCGCAATGTGACCCCACTTATAAATAATATTAAAAATATTTGCGAATTCGTTTAAACTTTACAACATCAAACAAATGTCATTAGTAAAATAGTAGGGTTGTCATTAAAAACGGTCCGTATTTGCAATTATCGCCCGAAAACGGTCGGTTAATTCTATCCGTAAAATCAATCGATTAACGGACAGCTTTTGGGTGGTGCAACACGAAAGCTACGATTTACGGTTGATCGGTCGATTCAACGCACTGTTTTTAGCTGGTGCAACCGGGCATTAGACTTCGTTTCTCGAGTAGTTGATGTTGCCACGGTAACTTTAAAACACGCGCGTTTTTTAAGTTCGATTTAAACACGCTTCAAATAGGTAAAATGGTTCACCATTAAAAAAAATATTATTTAAACATCTTTCATACAATAAAATATACAGTCAATATCTGAATCTAAATTGGGATGAAAATTAGACTCTGCTCAGTTTAGTTCGGGGAGGAAGTTCAAATTTTGTCAACAGTAAAAACACAAGAGCTTTTTTTTATCGGATAAATTTCTCTTTGCAACGAAATAGTTTTGCCAATCACTAATTTTACCAGAAAAACTGTCATGATAAAATCGCGACACCGAAGGTGGAGCGATTTTATCTAATGTCAGTTTTTCGAGCAAATTTAGTGATTGGAAAAACTTTGAGTTAAAGAGAAATTTATCTGATAAAAGGAAAGATCGAGTGTTTTTTGGCAAGATAAATTAACGAAAGAATATATGGATGAACAACAAAAATAATAATCTTCATTAACTTGCGACTCATTGTCTTTGTGTAAAAGTGACGTCCCCTTACTAGATATTGAGGAAGAGAAATTTTTATCGCGATAAAAAAGGATGCACCTTTTTTATCGATGTCAAAGTGACAATAACATTTCCAGGTATATGACATTTTAACATTGGAGTTAATTTATCAATATAAATGAGTATGTGAAGTTATTTATTAAGTGTTGCCTACAAGCAACAAGCTTGAGAAAGTTGTCAAAACATTTTTGAGCATTCATTAATGTCCGAGGATTATTCGGATAGAAATGTTTTTACCAATTCTAATTTTTTTTATTATTGATACGCATCGACCATGGAGGTCATTAGCGTCACTGTGGTGTACAAAAGTTACAAAAAAGAAAAATTATATAAGATTAAGAACATCGGTTGATTTAAGAAACGCCTTCAAGTTTTGCACATTACATGAGGGTCCTAGAAGTCCGCTAATTCACATGCTTGAAGCTGCGCCTGCTGTTGCTTCGCCATTAATTGTGGACATTGAATGAGCAGGTGCTTGACAGTTAGCGTTTCATTACAATAGTCACACTTTGGTTTAGGATCGTTGCTGAAGAGATGGCTGTGTGTTAGCCAAGTGTGGCCTAAGCGTGGTCTGGTTAGAAGCACTTGATCATGGCGATTTTTGGGTAATACAGGCCATGGTTTTATTGAATTTTTCACCTCGTTTAACTTAGTTTTTGCACTTTTCCCACGCACTCTTCACTTGAGCATTAACTGCACTTTTTACATCCGCGCTCACTGATAAACTTGTTTCCGTATTGCCATTTTCTGCAGCTTGTTTGGCATATTTGTCTGCTTCTTTGTTGCCATGAATTCCTATGTGGGATGGTATCCAGATGAAAACAACGTTCTTGCGGTTTTGTTGGGCAGTGTAAAGTTCCTGTTTAATTTTATTTACGAGAGGATGGTCTAAGTAAATGGTTTGTAAGGTTTTTGAAGCGCTGAGGGAGTCTGTGAGAATGAGATGGCTATGAGTGACAGATGCATTTATGAGGATTAAGGCTTGATATTTAATGCATAAAGTTCTGCGGAGTAAATAGAGTAAGTTGTTGGAAGCTTGAACATATGGACTGAATTTGTAGTCACTACCGCTGCTCCAACCTTGTCTGAGAACTTTGAGGCATCAGTGTAGACCTGAAGGTAGTTGGGGAACTTTGCTAGTATATGCCTAAGACTCGCTTGGATCGTGCTGCTGTTTACATAGTATTTATCAAGGGATGGACGGCTTGTTGGAGGTTTGAGCTTGGATTTTCCAGGGAGGGGTGGAAGTAGATTCGTTGAGAAAGCATTCTGGAAGTGTGTAGTTGAGCTTTGTCAGGTAACTTTTGATTCGTACATAGAAAGGTTTGGAAGCTCTTGGTTTTAGAAATCGATTGGAAAAGTTTTCTTTGACGCAATTTAAACGTGTGGGGTTGGAGGTGCTTTGCCTTATTCTGGCCGCGTACGCTAGACTTAGGTAAATTCTTCTATCTTCAAGCGATGGTTCATTCACTTCACTGTATAGACTCTCAATTGGTGTTGAACGAAATGCGCCTGTTATAATTCGTAAAGCTGCGTTGTGAACGCTGTTTAACCGGTTCAAGAGTGTTTTACTTGCTGTCTTGTAGGCTATTGACCCATAGTCTAGCTTAGACCTAATTAGTGTGCGGTTAAGCGTTAGTAAAGTTTCTCGATCAGCACCCCAATTTTTGTTAGCCAGCATTTTTAAGAGGTTAAGTCGCTTTTGACATGTTGAGAGAAGGTTGTTTATGTGGGACTTCCAATTGAGAGACTCATCAAAGATCATCCCTAAAAAAGTAACAGATGACCAATTCTATTATCACAATCAAATCGTGACATTTCTAAATATCAAATATTTGAAACTTCAAAATCGGAATAAATCAATATGTGTCCATAGCAACGTGAAAATAACCCATGGTCTATTATCAGTGTAATGTTGACACGATTGGGTGAAATTGTTTATGTGATAAAAAATTAGGAAATTTGATTGGTTCTTGAAACTGTCAAAAAATTTTCATCGGGAGGAGGAGTATGTTTTAGTAGCTTTTTATTCATGATATTGTCTATTAAATTTGGATCGTTATTATTATTAACTACCATTTGTTTTATTATATTCAGTTCTCTGTTGTAATTGTCAGTATTCAATTTACTGGCACCGATATGTAGACGACACCGGTACTACTAGATTATAAGATAACTTCATTACTTACATTAACTCAATTTATAGAAATATGGAGTTTACAGTAGAAATTAAACAAAATAAGTCGATAAACTTTCTAGGCCTTGTAATTTCAAATATAAATGATAAACATGATTTCTTCATATTTCACAAATCATCACATACAGATATTACTATTCATAATATTTCGGTCCACCCATTCAAGGCGGATTCATGCAACGTTCATTATCACCACATTTTCATTATATTATAACTACATATTCATTAGAAAAAGTTAATTACTATAGTTTCCTATATGTTGTTCATGCAACCACATTATTGAATTTCAATTACACTATTGCATTAAGAAGTTGGTCTACTTTCAACTATACATTATAATCACATTATATTTTTAGTGAAAACCATGAAAGCGCATGCGCCAAAAATATTTCAGCTGCCATTTCGACTATTCCAAGGTCTCCTTCTTTTTAGATCAGCCACTAGTACTTTCAAAAGTAGTGAAGCTGATGATATTCCAACACGTTTTTGCCGAGAGAACCTCATAACTTCCAAATAATTGCAAATAACCGACTTTCCAATACAACCACAAACGATTCAAATAATATGACGTTAGTCAATTGCCAGCCTTGTCACTCTTGTCAGTTCATAATTAACTTGTTCCATGAACTGGTTTGATTAGAGAGTGATAATGTAATCTAAGTGTAGTTATAATATAATGAGAATATAATTATAATTCACGTTGCATGAATGGGCCTTCAGTCATAAATTAGCAGCTTTCAATAGTGTGATAGTTGAGGAGATAATCTAAATATTTGTTTCCATTCATCTCAAGAGCTTCTGAAAGATTCAATTTTAGGCATTTAGTTTATTTATGAGCTGAATCCCCAAAATTGAATCTTGTAGAAGCTTTTGAGATACATAAAAACAAACATTCAGATAATCTTCTTAACGACCAAATAGGTAGATATCAATAATACTCCTTGGACGCACACGAATTCCCGTCAGGATAACCACTCTATCTGTGTCATAATTAGGGTACGTTAAGCGGTTCACGTCAGGGTAAAAAAAACTGACCTGTTTGGAAGATGTTTATTTGGGCAGGGATGAGTAGCGCGCAGCGGTCATTTCCTACCTGAATACAAGTAAGAACACCAAAATTAGGAGCCAAATTACGCGCAACAGAATAAACACATGATTGAAGAGATTAAGGAAATATGAAATAAAGTAAATGGTGAAGGTATTTGTACATTTATTTTGGGAATAATAAGTCACCTGACCTAACCTAACCTAACCCCGCCAGAGTAAACTATTACCCAGTAAACAAAATCACCTGCTATTCATGTTCTGAGAATGTCTCCCAACAGAAACATCACGTTCTAAGAAGGTGCGTAAATAACGTACAGCATGTGAATAGAATGTCCTAAGAATATATTACAAACCCCTATTAGAAGCAGATATCACACGTTCTAAGAATGTGCCCCAGCATGTTCTCTGAATGTCCTTATCACTTGACTTGGCAAAGGTCTATAGCATGTCCCATGAAAGAAAGTTCTAAGAATATACTATTAATTTCCAAAGCATAATAGTTATGTGATAAGAACATGATAGTTATTTGATAAGAACATGATAGTCATGTGATAAGAGCGTGCACATTCATAGTATATTCTCCAGTATTTGCCAGGAATGTTCTATGCACATTCTCAACACTTTTTTCATTATCCAAATAGTAATGGTTGAGAATTTAAATTTTCAACATCTTCAATAGAATTTTTTATAATAATATTGATCACAATTGGGGAAAATAAAAATACTATATAAGAATAAAAGCACCTAATTTATTTATGCCATTACAAAAATTTTACTTGGAAGGTTCGTTGAGCTCCTGCAGGGGTTTTTTGAGCCTTTCTTTGGCTTTCACCAGCCAAATTTTTATCACTGATGTTATATCAGTATCCACTGTATTAATATATTGGAGCTTAGCAGCATCTAAAAACATAATATATTATCAATACCATTGGTAATCGCAGATATGATTATTTATCTTGGCCAAGCATATTATATTATAGGTATCTAATATAAGCTCCAACAGCTATTAGGAAAAATAACACACTTACCCAATATGCATCTTGCCAACAAAAGATTTTTTAGTGGTGCTTTCTGTTTGGCTCCGTCCCACGAATATAATAAAGCCACTTCATTTGACATTAATTTGTACAACATTTTTCGCACTGCTTGGGGTGCAGATTGTCCTCCCATTCTGCGAAACTCTGTGACCTTAAAATTACAAACAAAAATAGTTTCTAATCAAAAATTACAAATTAGAAAAATAAGCTCGTATTTTATCATTGCATTTGGTGGGCACCTCAAGATTATTCAAGCATTGTGATTTGTTGAATTAGGATCAAAACCAGAACCATCAAATATTTTTTTAAGAATAATTTGTTATATACATCTAAGTATTATAACAAAGCAGTATATATAATGGGTTAATAATAATAATATTAACACTATAAATAAAACACTTCGTCCATGGATACAGTGTCAGGCAATGTTCCAAGAACAGAGGCAGCATTTCCGCGCTGAATTGCTAAACTGATGCGTTGGGTGAGATAAAACGTCGAACGAGTTTCGCCCGATGAAAATGACAACTTAGCTCCTATTTCTTTGACTAGTGCCTTCGCATCTTAACCGCTATATACCTATTCATAAATACAATAATGAACATTACTGTATATAGAACTGCGAATGGGAATATTTTCCAATACTGTAATGGGAATCACAAGTATTTAGATGGTTTTAATCAACCTTTTTAAATAGGTAAAAAACAGTTTGTTGTCCTGATGATGACTTAATATAGCTTGAAGCGTCGACAACCCCATTCTGGATTATTTGGTTTTATTTTGACCTGAATCCAACTAATTACCATCCTTGAAACTCTTATTTTGCTAATAAATGATTTGTATTCATTATTAATAAAATTACCATGAATTTGTAATTGCTCTCGTCAGTTAGCCAATCTTCCAACTCTTTGAGTTCCTCATTAGATTTTAACGGCAATTTACTATTGAATATTCTGATTTTCTTCAATAAATCTGGTTCTTGCAAAGCTGTATTTTCATTTTGTCTCATCAAACTTAATATTGTTGACACATTTTCTGACATAGCATTGATCTTAAGATTTAATAGCGTCAGTTCCCCGATAACCACTTTTTTAAAGTCTGAAAATAATTAAAATTGAAACCACTACATACATATTCTTGATAAAATTGAAACACACATAATTCAAAAAGACGTGAAATGGTTTAGAAAACTCACTTTAGATGTATAGAATTATCATTTATTGATAGTTACCATTATCGGAAGATACACTAGATGACAATGTCTCCACTACCAATTGCTTGGCATGACTTACATCTTTTGTTCTTGAACTTCCTGAACCCACTTGCGAGCAATAAGCTTCTAAAATGAAATATATTTGTTTTTGTTGTTAATATATTGAAATCAAATAAAAACAAAGTAAAAAAAATCATACTCGTACATACCAGGTTGACAAGTCACTTTGTCCAATTTCTCCAGACTTTTTGCTGTTTGCCTTCCTAAAAAGATAGTTCACATATTATAAGTAAAAAATAAATAGGAATTTTCAGATAATTACCTAAAGGATTAAGGGAGTCCTGCTGATCAGATACATATGAGAATCTTTGATTATCTCCTAAAATATGTAAATATATTTTCAAGTGACAAGTAGGAAATTTTAATCATATTATTAGTTTGATTAATAAGTTTGGCTTACCAAATTCCAATGAAGTCGGTCTTACAGGTGACAAACTTTTTGACCTTTTATGCATTTTTGGCTTGGGCTTTCCTTGTATAAACATTGCTAAAATTGAGTTTCTATGTATCATAAAACATTCCAAAAAATATTATCTAATAACCTGAAAAATATTTTGACTGAGTACTTACATTGTAAAACACTCTTTGCAGGATAAATATTATTGTCCGAGTCTCCTGATGAGGATTCTGGATCGCTGTAATACTTTCTGTTTTCTTTCCTCTTTCTTTTTTTCTTCAGAATAGCTTCTTCATTCATGGAAGATAATTCAGAAGAAATCAATGCCTTTCGAGCTTTCTGTTGTGCAACATTAAAATCATCTAAAATTTTAAAAATAGTCAAAAATCTGAGGAATCCATTGACCAAATGGAATTTACCATATGTACCAAGGAGTTTTACAGGATAAACTTTCCAATTGGTTTGTGGTTCTTCTTCATTTTCAATTAATTTAGCAATCTTGCCTGTTTTGAAAGAATGAGGGGGCCAAAAACATTCTGAAGAAGCTGGGATGCACCAATTTTTTGGAACAGCTTCTACTTTATCTTCCTTTGTAAAAATGACTACATTCCAAGTCATTTTCTTAGACATAAAACAATATCAGGTTTTCATGATAGTATTATATTCATCTACTAAATTAAGAACACTTATATCTAATATTGAAGAGGTGCTTCCATAAAAAATAACAGAATTGAAAATTCTTCTTCAGGTATTTTTAATGGGTTGCAGTCAATGAAAATACACCAAGTGTTATACTGATACATTTTTTTTATGTTTTAACTTATTTTATATCAAGTCATCTTTAGAATAAAGATGACTTAAAATTACATAAGTCAAAACTTAAAAATAAATGTATAAATAAAATATATATAGGTATAGGTAGTTGATTTATTTTCACTGACCAGTTGCAGCCCATTAAACATAACAATAGAACATTTTCTATTCCTTAATCATTCAAATGTACAAGAGGTAAGCAGACAAAATGTTCTTCATAAGGTAATATCATGACTTTTGTTTTAATTGAATTCAAAAAGTCCATTCTTAACACACTATCTTTCTGTATACAATTAATCCCAAAGTAGTTTGATTCAATAGGTTTTTTAAAAAATGGTTTAACAACTGGGTAATTATATCCAATAATAACAAATGTATCCTGATATACAGCAAAATTTTTAATTTGAAATATTGTACCATCTCTTAACTCCACAAATGAATCACCAATTTTACAGGTATTAATAGTAAAATATTCATTTTGCCAAGCTTTATATTGGGGTGACTTACAATTTGGCATAAGTGGCCCATTGTTATGTTCAAATAAAAACCTTTCCTCTTTTCTTTTTCTGCTAGAGATAATTTCATTGTCATTAATTTCTGACAACCTTCGAATCACTTGCTGCATTGGAAATGCTGATTTTCGTACATTTTTTGTTAGTTGAGGCATAAAATTTTCAAATGGAAAGGCTGAAAAGTTATCAAGTGGACCATACAATCTGACACAATCAGTAATGTGCAGCAAGTGATGGACATTGTGAGAAACAAAGTCTAATCGATAGTTTTTTTTTGAATTTATCACAAAGTGTTTCATAAGATCTTCTGCATAATTTAACATTAAAGGGTCTTCACAAAATTCTTTGCAACATAATATTCGTGTTGCTAAGCTGAGACACAAAAAATTGTTATAATATTTTGGTGGAATGATTTTCTGTAAAACTATCATTCCTGTGTAAAGTAAAAATAATCTAAATTCAGTTGCTTTGTACCTCTTACATTCAAGAATAGATCTAGGTTTCCGGGCAAATTCACATGGTATATATTTTTTGAAAGTACAAATGTTGTGAGATAACTTAAAAACCTTTTGAGCTCTTAGTTTAAAAGGAGGCCTCCCAAAAATCCAACCAAAATTTTTGTGACAAAGTAATCTTTTCATTACACCTAACAAAATGCAGTGCATATAATCTATAGGTACGCTGTCAATCATATTAAAATATGGTATATCTTCTATCAATGATCTTCTAATGTGATGCTCTGGCTGAAGCTTAGCTCTAAAAGTATGATTTGTCCTTTTAGTAAAATTAATTTCAGAAAAATATAAGGTACTTTCATAGTCGCCCTCTAATGTGCATTTTGTGCAACTGTAGTATCCATTATGCCCCTTAATATTTAAAATAAATGATTTAGCAGGAGCGTCACAAATCAACATTTCAATTTTGAAAGGAAATGTGAGTGCATTTATAGAAATACCATTTTCACTTAGGTATATTGATTCTTTAACAAAATCCTTTAAATATTCATTTGAGTCTGGTTTTGAATTGCCTAAATATAATGCCACACAAAAAACATCAGATTTTAAGCAATCAATACTCTTCACAAGACAAAGAATAGGCCAGAATGACTGATTTGTACTTTTAAAAAGTGGAACTCCATCAATATTTATTGAAAGTTTGAACTGTGACTGTTGATTTAGTTTAACACACAATTTTTTACACAAATTATCAATACAATTTTGTATTCCAAAATAATAATATAGACCTGAACCCATAGATATTACATTTGTGCTTGAAGGTGTATTTAATAGTGTTCTAGGATCTGAAGGTAGGTTTTGTAAATCCCCTATTGTTGTCACATCACTTTTCAAAAGACGCAACAATCTTTGTAAAGAATTATGTGTAATTCTTTCATTAACAGCCCAACTAGCCAATTTTCTTGCGAAAGAAGGATGCTCGGAAGGATGTGAGGTATTTAAAGATTCCAATACTAGTGAACTATTATTTTGATTTGGATAGTTATCAGCATATTCGATCATTTGAGGATGAATATCTGTATCTGTAGTAGGCTCAGTTACTCTTTCAAACTCTTTATTCAAATTTGAATCACTAACATTTGTTACCCCCCTTGGTCTTATTTCTGAAACCAAAATTTTAGAATTATGTGCCCTATGATGAGCTGCTAAAAGTGAGGTTATCCTTTCATTTTTCCTTTTTCTCTTAAACTGTACCCCAAATCCTTCTTTTGTTCGTTTGGAAGCCATTACACAGTTATAACCATGGAGGTTATAACAGACAGAAAGAATATAAAATAATATGTATCTATAGGTAGGTACCTATAAAGCAAAATTAGCACAAAAAAACGTGACCACAAGACTACACAGATTATGTAGGTATTTACATACCTTATTATTTATACTAAAATTTATATCCCTGGGAACCGTATTCACTGGTATTCACTAACTCAACTCACACTTCTTTTCTTATTTTTTAATCGATGACACACACAAAGGAAGAAAAAATACTATTTCCACAAAATTGTTTCATAAAATAAAATAGACGTTAGACGTTACACGAGGCGATGCAAGAATGTAAGCATGCGCGGCATAATTGGTAGGGTTTGTTGAGGTGCGCATGTGTTCATACAGGCTTTACGCTTTATTCCATAGAATATAACAATTGATGCATGCAGAGTTTGGCCCATTGTGAGCGTCCTGGGATCTCAACACAAAGGTCCCAGGATCGAGTCCCGCCGAGATCAATTTATTTTTTAATTGTTTTCTTCAAAAATTGACTAAAAATACGAAGAATGGTTGGTAAGGGCAGGTTTGGTTAGGTTATTGAAAATTATTATAATTTATTTTTAAAAAATTGACTATATATACGAAGGTTTAGTAGGGGTAGGTTTGGTTATTATTGAAAACAGCCGACAACGCGACAACGCCACTTGAACGAACAAGTCGTACAAGTTATTTCTTATTTCTCTCACTATCTGGTTGCTACGTGGCGTAAAGACGACGTAAAATTGAGACAGATGTAAAAATTTATTATATAAGCCGCCAACATTAAAATTATGAAACATGGAAGAACACTAATAAAAACTAGTGGATTTTATGTCTACGTATGTATAGACTATATATTAATATAATATAATAAATAACTAATATAAGATCGGAATATACTATATAAGTATATACTTAGCACATATTAAGGATATCTATTCACTAACCTGGTGGAACTTTATTATCATGTGAAAAGAATGTTCCAATAGGAAAGTCCTGAAAACGAATATTCTTAGCATGTGCGTTAAGTGATATCCTTTAAAGGTAAGTACTAAGAACATTCCCGTTCGGAATATTCTGCTAACATATATTCATAGGACGGTTGCTAAAAGAACATTCTCTGGAAGGGATGTGAATAGGATATACTACGAAGATCCATAATTCGTATATTCGGTGTTGGACCTAAAACGTACATTCTTAGAACGTGAATGTACCTTTTTATGTTTACTGGGTAGGACAGTCCTGATAACAGAATAGATTGAATGAACTGGACGGCAATTCGAGTGCGGGATTCGGATACCTGCAAGAGTCGGACGGGGACTCATGTGTATTTATATTGGTTATCAAGGAACCTGGCGGGAATTCGTGTGCACCGTTCTCCTTTATTGAACTTTTTTACCCAGAAAGGTTCCGGTAAGATTGTGGTGAATGAACTTATAGGTAAACCTGTTGAATACTTCAGTTAATCCCATATTTGGACACTTTTTGCTTTTTATTCCCATGTAAATAGATCACTATATTATTTTCGATATCTGTAAAATTCAGTATTAAGGCACTGTATACATTTAAAACTTTTCATGATACCTCCACTCGTTTGAGAAAGCTACTGTGTTAGCGAAGCGCGCCACAACTTTCGGTTTAATATAATGTAGGTTTTAACAAATTTTCCATAATTAAGTATTGATCTACATCAAGTAAAAGCCTTATCTATTCAGTTTAAGTAGTAAGTAGCTACAACTACATACCAAATTACATCAGTATATTTTTTATATCCAGTATATACATATTATTTTGGTTTGGGTCACAAACTTTTGGCAAATCTTTATTTTTGTCTGCAAAAAAAAAGAATTGAATTGAAAAAAATATTGTTTCCATTATTTTACGAAAACAACCTGTTGAAGTGCAATTATTTCCATGTAGCATATCTGGCTTAAGGCAAAATGCTTTCGGCCAACTTAACTTGTTTTAAAATCATGTTTCAATGCCATACTAAAAATAAATGTCAGAGAATATAATTTCATAAGATTTTTTTTTCTGTCTGGTCTGTCCTATTGAATAGAAGAATTAGTCAGTAATTAACATTTAATTGCTTATACTAGGAAAGGTATGTCATGTATTTTATAAAGTATTTTAGGTGCCCGGAGAATTATTCTCGATACTTTGTTTTAGGCGCCTTTCATACTTCTTCAAGATTGTATATACATATTTATGTTTAACGTTGTAATACATATTACATCTGATTGAATCATTAGTTCTGTTTACTTACTTGCATCCACCCCACAAGATAAAATTACAACACAACCTCAAACGGTTAACGTGAAAATTCTACTTTTCCAACTTACCAATAATACGTGATGATAAATCGTATGAAAATAGTAGGTACCAATGATAAGGATAATCGATTCCTTCACAGAAAGACCAATAGGTCGATTACATAAAAATAAATTCAAAAATGACAACGACCAACCTCAAATTAAAGTAATATTAAAAATGACAAGTTTCGTGTAAAAACTCATTACCTACACTTGGCACAAAATATTTTACGTTCAGGTGCTTTCAATTATGAACATGACCAATAACATTGGTTTCGCTGGAAAAACTTGTGCGTGTTTTTGCCTGTTTTCACAGTTAATATGTTTTCTGATAGAGAGATGTTGTTGCCCTTTCTGTGTCTATTCTCGGTCTCCCCGATAAAAGTATTAGAAATGACCGTTAAACAAGTGGCTTATTTTGAGAACTTGAGAAAGGAAACAGAAAAATGAGAGGGCGAGGGATTAAATATGTTTTAACCATTTGGTTCACGTCGTGTATTTTATTCCAACCTTGTGGCATGCGCCAGGGGCGAGCGTAATAATTTGAAGGGTGGGAATAAATAGTTGGTATAAGAGGAAGTGTTACTGAAGGAGGAGATTCTTCACGGAAAAGCTTAGTGATGGGTGATTAGAAAAAGGAATCATGTTTTGTTTAAATTTACTATTGAAGTTTGAACAAGTACTAAGTATTCCTGTTCTGTTCTATTGTGGGATATGTCAGCTCCTTCTGCAGCATCTAAAATATATCAATCAAATATCTATGAATGAATTTTTTTGAGCATACTTATGACTTATGACCTATTAAGTTTAAAGAAAATCAGCTTCTCTCAACCAACTATATTTCAATGCTATTTCGTTTGTTGAAAGAGTAGAGAGGACCCTCTTCACAAAATGTATAACAATTTTGGGAAAATAAAGGAACTGAAATAATTTAATGATCAAATCAACACGTTTTATAATTGATAGATCATTGAACGTTGAAACTGAACGCAGTATTATTTTCAATGCAATATTATGAGATAACTTTGAAATTGGCTTCCAGTTCTGAGGAATTCTGTTAAGTTGTCATATTTTGTGAACAATTCAAAATTCAACAATATGTCATTGATTATAATTTCGAGATTAAGTGTAAAATAACATTCAACTAATATGAGACAAACGTTAAATAGCAGAATAACTCACCAATTATGACGTAACGGGACAGTATGGTTAAACATATGAGGAAACACTGACTTTTCAAAAGTTCACTTAATGGGGCGAATACACGATTTCAGCACTCGAATCATTTTTGAAGAACAAACTGAGGTAAACAAACTCTCAATCTTCAAGCAATTCATCGGTTTTTCGTAAGAACGTTGGGTAGTTTTGGAAAACAGATATCCATATTTGAATTCAGATACCAAAAATGTATTCAAACACTTTGAAAGGCAACACTCCCAAGATCCACACTCCTCAAGTTGATCTTCCATTCTATTTCCACCAACAATCGTTCCACAGTTTCGTTCTCCAAGGCAATCCCAATCTCTCACTTTTCTCAATCCCAACTAAGCTCTATTCGCATTAATGGCGGCAACGGTTTTCGAAATATATCTGTTCCTCATTAAATCAACTTCGTCAAAATTAACAAAAAATGTCTTATCTGCTCACCGTTTCTGCTTCAATTTCCAAGAAAATCTGATCGCTCAGCCCTATCTGGCTACAGATTTATCTGTTCTGGAGGTTGAGTTTCCTTCATGTTTCCTCTGCAAAAGTAAAAGTGAGGAAGGAAGCAGTACTTGATAAGTACTTACTCTCAGGCCATGCTCGACTTAAACATCAATGCTTCAATGGAAGATAAATACATTGTCCCACACTCACGAGTGGTGAGGGAATAAAATTCTAGCAAAACTAGAAGAGTTTCCGACTTTTCTGCAGCCTCCTGGATATTTTGCATCGAGGGTGTCCAAATGGACGTGCCCAATTGGTGAGAGCGTGAGTGAGTAAAAAGAAACGTATCAGCGCAATCCCCACATCAAACCACAAACCAAAATTCTCTACATATAAGCAAGAGATTATCTACAGTTTTCTATGGATACTTTTATTGTCATTTCAGTAAATCGTGTTATCAATAGACTCCAAAGATAATAGTTCAATACTATTATAATGGTTGGTGACATATTACCAATCATACCATCATCAAAGTGGAACGTAGTCATACTCAAACTTGACAAAATATTTCAATTCAATAGTAACTGTTTAGTAAAAGTGGTCCAAGATTCCTAACCTTACTTTGCTATTATTCCCGAGCTAACCGGAACTACTCGTCTACCAGAGTAACCTCGAAATACTGATCACGAATGTGTTCATCATATTCGCACAACTCCTGAACTTCCAATTAAAAGTGAAGTCCGCAGATTAAGTTCCAAAAAATTTATAAATTGGAAATTGAAAAGAATTTAATGACACGATGCAAGAGTACCATTCGCTCATCCTGAAGTTCCTGGTCCTCTTCTTCACACTTAGCACCGAAAAGTGACTGAACTTGGTGTCCTTTTGTGCGTTGCACGTTCGAGTAATTCCATATCGTTATCCTTCTGTGAGAATTTGTTGAGTTTTTCCACAAAAATGTAGTTGAATATTTCCCATTTTGACTTATTACATAAAAAGTCAATTTTATAAACTCCTACAGGTTATAGGCCCAGATTACCATTTTCCAAAAAATTCACAAATGAATAACATAAAATTTTTCATCACATTGCCAAACGAGGTACCTCAAGAAAGTTCGTGAAATTATTTACCCTATTTGAAAGAGTTAGGAGAAGGAGAAAATTATTTGGATCGGCATTTTGCAATGTCAATGTTTTTAAGACCTGTATACCGAGTTTATGGAACTCTCACAAAAATGGAGTACAATGAATAAATTCGTTGTCGATGAATTACTGGGTGCTATGATGTTACAGGGCTCACCAGAAAGCTATGAACCTATGTTGGTGGCAATTGAACATTCCGGTGTTATAGTAATGGTAATGGTAATAGTAATGGTAATAGTAATAAATAGATAGATAGATAGTTTATTGACCTCAAATACAATATTTAGTACATACAGTCATAAATACATATAGTAAAAATTAAATATAAATTATACGATATATCAAATTTATCTAATGTGATTAGAATAAAAATAAATATAAAAATAAACATCAAAACACAACTAGGATGAAAATACTTTACAGTAAACATCTCAATAAACAGAAACCATAAAAGAAGGAAAAGCTGAACTATGCTGATTAAGAGTTTTTGCAAAAAGTAATAAAATCATTCACACTTTAAAAACAATGTTGCAACAGAAAACGTTTCACTAGTTTGCTGGAAGCACCCCTATTCAACTTGCCAACGGCTTTTTCTTTACAATACTTTTTAAATACATTATATAAATTACCATCTACTCGATTGTTTCGCGATAAGCAAATTCTGGATCTCGATGGTAGAAGAAAGGTCGCATTTCTAGTATTATAATCATGAAAATCCGCGTGGGATACCAACAAATCAATATTGAGATGAATACTCATCAGAGATTCATAAATGTACATACAAGGAAGTGGAAGGATTTTGAGCTTCTTGAACAGTTTCTGGCATGGATCGCCATATTGAGCTTGGCAAATTGTTTAAGTATATAATAAATAATAATGGTCCTGATACAGATCCTTGAGGGACTCCTCTTGAAACAGGAGTCAATTTTAATTCAACATTATCGACTCTAACGTATATAGACCTGCCTGTTACGAGCTAATATACGGACTAAATAATCTTAACACCTTACCTCTAACACTGTAATATTCTAATCTACCTTAAAGATATTCAATGTTAACACAGTCAGAAACCTTGGGGAGATCATACATCGTTGCAAATATATCATATCTTGCTACCCGTCTTGGGCAAGAAACTGGTCCTTTGACCAAAAACAGATTATCTCTAATAATCAAAATAAAATATAACTACTTAACTGTTCAGGTTCAAAGGGGGTGAGTAGTAGGTGATAAAGGAAAACAAAATCTATTAAACTATTTGGTTTTATTATTTATACCTTCTTGTCGGTTGGCTAGTTACGGCCACTATGCACAAACCATAGACAAATTTGATGTATTACTTCTCTGGGAAACAAACTACCCACTGACACTAATTGAACAAAAAAAGAAGAATTTGAAGTTAATTGTTAAATAGACTAATATCATGAATATTATACAATATATTATATTATATTATTTACGCCTGCGAGTAATAATAGTTTACCCTCGTTATTCCCATACAAGGTGCTCACTACCCAATGGTATATATATATACTTTTGGTTTACATAAATAATTACAATATAACTGAAGAGATATGACAGTAGAGGAGTGACAATAAGTTGTATCTTTGCCACAGATTGGTATTAATTTCATATATATATGAAGAGAAATGACAGTAGAGAAGTAACAATAAGTTGTATCTTTGCCACAGTTTGATAGTAATTTTATATCTTCACTATTAGAATTTAGAATGCTACTGGTAGCAGTATGAAGAGAATTTAGGAAAACATGCTTAGATCCTACCTCGTTTTCCCGTTTTGTAGTTACTCGGTATTAAAAGCCAGGTGTACTATCTAATGGGATGAAGTCTGGGTGACTGTTGTTATCTGTGCCCTTCAAACTAGGTAGTGGAAAGCTTGTGTAGTGTTGGTGGATGATATCTAATTGACTAGTGTAGCCGGTTAATCTTATAAACTAGATGAAGCCAAGATGATTTGTCTTTGAAAATCCAGGTGAGAAAGCCAGCGGTTAACAATCAAAGGAGTAAGAGAGAATTAAAAATGATATATACAGGAAGAGGCCTAAAATAGAGTAATTGTCGATTAAATTAAATTATGCCTGTATGTTTATTGGTACTTTTATAAGGACTGCGTAAAATGAAAAGACCTACCTGTAGATGTGTGTTCGGCCTCTATTTGAATTCGCAGGTAAGACCTGGTTAAATCCTCTTAAAGAGTGTAAATCATGTATTATGTATTATGTTTCAGGTCTAACTTCCTTTTAGCTTGATTCATAAATTCTCAAATTTGAGTAAAATTGAGCACATGCTTCAAATCACCAAGCTAATCAAGAAAAAAAAAAGAGAACGAAACAGGGAGTTCTTACATTGACATCCTTTGTACCTTCGATTTTTAAGTCAAATCCTTAGGCAAGTTTACAAAGATTTATAATATTGTTAATTACAACCAGTTAAAATTAATTAACCACATAATTTGATCACTGGTTAAGTTGTGGCCAACCTGGCACTAGAAGGACAAATACTGACTTTAAACCTGTTTTTCATTTGACATTGTCCTTTGACAATTGAAATCTAACCAACTTAATTAAGTAAACAATTAATATGATATTAATGAAGACAGTATTCTTTCTGTAATTTTTATTTTATCTTTATCATTTTATCTTATGACAAGAAAGAGGAAAAGCCATCCTTCTACTGAACTAACTAAAATTGGAAATATCTATTGGTACATTTCCAAAATTAAAATTTATATACTCGCTGAGAAAGTTCACATTAATTTCTTTTCTTCAATGTTTGTAGGAATTTATTCATAAGAAGGTAACATTTATTTTATTATGAAGATTAATATTTTATTAAACTAATTCAAATTAACAAATCTTTTGATTCTATTTCAGCCAAAGCCTTCAAACCGTAACAATCTCTCATAAGAGCCTCTAACCACGCTTTGAAAAATATTGACTACCGCCTTAATTGTGGACATGTTTTTCCGAAAGCCAAACTGAGATGATGACAACAGTTTTTCTGTTCCAAAAAAGAATCAAGTTTATCTTTAAGTATAATTCCAAAAATGTTACCCACCACTGGTACAATTGCCTGAAGTTGTCAGGGTTATTTAAATCTCCCTTTTTATGTATGGGTATAATTTTGGTTATTTTCAATAAATTAGGCCAGCAGCCCTCCAATATACATTTATTAAAAAGTATCTCTAGTGGTCCAGCAAGTGCTTCAAACGAGGCTTTCATCATATGGCTATTCAGTCCATAAATATCTAAGCAAGTTGAGTTTTTTAAATTTCATATTGCCAGTTTTATATCAGATTCCAAGATAGGACTATTAATAAATGAACCCGAAGGTTTCGAGACCTTATGTAGATATTCGAGTGGATGAATGGATTCGTCCATAATACTCATTGTGATTTTATCTGCTATAGTAACAAAAAATGTATTCAGATCAGCTGAAGTCAATTTTGTAACAACAGTACCAAGTGTCTAAGTATTTCTCTCAGAATTTACTATGCTTTTATTGTCAGATTCATGTATCTTATCAGAATAAAAAACACGTTTTTAGATTTTCATGGCCTTTTTATAATTTTCACGAGCATTACGATATTCAACCCAATTAGTAAAAGTATTTGTGTTTTTACGTTCAATATTAAGTTTAAAAACCTCTCTTTCCATTCCCCGAAGAGATTCATTGAACCATTCACACTTACGCATTACACATTACCTCTAACACCATGATATTCTAATTTATCTAAAAGATATTCAATGTTAACACAGTCAAAAGCCTTGGTGGGATCATACATCGTTGCAAATGTATCATATCTCTCATGAAAGCCTTCAACCACGCTTTGAACAATATTGACTACTGCCCTAATTGTGGACATGTTCTTCAAAGCCAAACTGAGATGGTGATAATAGTTTTTTCTGTTCCAAAAAAGAAGCAAGTTTATCTTTAAGTATAATTTCAAAAAATTACCCACTACTGGTACAATTGCAATTGGTCTGAAGTTGTCAGGGTTATTCAAATCTCCCTTTTTATGTATGGGTATAATTTTGGTTATTTTCAATGAATCAGGCCAGCAGCCCTCCAATATACATTTATTAAAAAGTATATCTAATGGTCCAACAAGTGTCTCAAACGAGGCTTTCATCATATGGCTATTCAGTCCATAAAAATCTAAGCAAGTTGAGTTTTTTAAACTTAATATCGCCAGTTTTATATCGGATACCAAGATAGGACTAATAAAAAATGAACCCGAAGGTTTCGAGTGGATGAATGGATTCGTCTGTAATACTCATAGTGATTTTATCTGCTATAGTAACAAAAAATGTATTCAGATCAGCTGAGGTCAATTTTGTAACAACAGTACCATGTGTTTTAGTATTTCTCTCAGAATTCACTATGTTGCATATAGTTTTGCTTTTATTGTCAGATTCATGTATCTTATCAGAATAAAAAACACGTTTTTGGTTTTTCATGGCCTTTTTATAATTTTTACGAGCATTACGATATTTAACCCAATCAGTAAAAGTTTTTGTGTTTTTACGTTCAATATTAAGTTTAAAAACCTCTCTTTTCATTCCCCGAAGAGTTTTATTGAACCATTCTCACTTATGCATTTTTGGTTTAAATTTTGCTACGGGAAAACACATGCCCACATTCAATGCTAATACATCCATTATCTTATGGGCTATTACATTTGGTTCACAATTTTGCAAATTCAGATCATGCCAATCAATGTCACTTAGCTTGTTTGAAAAATTACTGACTCTTTTGCTGTTTACTAATCTTTTGTGTGCTAATTTGATACTAGTCATTGTGGTAAGATTCACGATTTTGAGAAAAATACCAGTATGATCAGCTAAACTTGGATCATAAATTCCAGTGGAAATTGCTTCAGGGCTCATATTTGAAATTATATTATCCAAGCATGATCTATTTTTTGGCGTGATTCTTGTTGGATCATTTATATAATATCTAAAACCATACATTTTCATAATATTGTGAAGATCCTTCACATGTTCAGTATCAACGTTCAGTTCCACATTAATATTCCCCAATATATTGATATTTTTATAAATTTTTGAGAAAGTATACAACAAATCATGGAACTTATCTTCAAAAATATTTATATCACCATTTGATGATGACCTGTAGACTGTTACTATTAACGTATTTTGACTAGTCAATTCAATACCACAGAACTCAGCATGAATGGGGATACAAAATTTAGAGCAGTCAACTTTTCTTACTGGAAGTTTTCCATTACTGAAAATCGCAATACCTCCGTGTTGTTTCTTGTCGCGACTAAAGGATGATTATAGTTTAAATTGTTTATATTAATCATTTTTAATTTATCAGTGGTAAGCCATTGCTCAGATACACAAAAAATGTCAGCAGCAAAATCTTCAAGAATCAAATTTGTCTCATTAATCTTGTTAGCCAAACTCTGTACATTGATATGTAATACTGAAAACATTTTTCTATCATCTAACAGATCTGAAGAAAAGTTTAAACTGCTACTATTTTTCGGTTGTATTGAATTTTCTTGTCGGAAAAAAACGATTAAGGACGACACCAGAAGGCCACACCTCAGATTTTACAATATTATGTGACTCATCAGCCGGTAGAGATATTTTGAATGAACTATAATCATTTGGATAACGAGAGTTTTAACACCTCCACATTTGCAGCGAATTGACAAAGATTCTTTGTTAGCTCTTCTTCTGAAGTATCAATGGAAAATTTTGAAGCATGGTAGTGATAGGACTTCTTATTCATAACAGCTGCGGTTAACTTGCAGTCCTCAGCATTATTGAGAGACCCCACTAATAAATTTCTTGTTTTATTAGTCGGTTTTCTCGAACTATCAGGTATCAACTTTCTATTAACTGGATGCTCCTTCATGTTTATAATCGTATCACAGATATTGTGAGATGTCGCGTTTTGTACCGCACCAGCTACTGCAGCCGCAGATATGTTGAAATGTTAATTTCTTGGGGCCAGTTGCTCAGTGGATATACCCTTGTTTATCGCAGGAATGCTCGATATCGCTGGGTGGCTTGATAGGTCATTTGATTGTTTTATTTGTTTTAATAAAGCAATCTGCTCTGTGAGTGCATGAATAGCAATTTTCTGGTTTTCAATGATCAAATCTTTATCTTTGATAATTTTTTCTAGGAAACCAACTTTCAGACTATCCTTATTATTTGTGTCTTCATTTTTAGCTACCGATATTACAGTTTCAATTGCCATATCTTTCTCTTCAGAGACATCGTTGCAACAAATAGTAGTGTTTTTACTCAACAGTTTTATCTTTAGATGAGCCAAACAACATTTGTGAGGAATCCTACCCCATCTTACACACGTAATACCGGTTACAAATGTATTACACCTTATACAAGGTGAATCATTACTATTACCATTCGAATCTGTCATTTTAATACACGATTCCAACAAAGTAAACAAATATGAATTGATTTCCGAACCACTGGTGGAATAAGTCCTCTGCTTTGTAGGTAATTAGAAGTAAAAACAGATGCAAAATCACATGAAAATGAATGTAAACAGGTCTGAATATTGAATTATGATGTTAAAATGTGGAATTGGTACTTGCCAATATTCACACCGAGGTTTTATATTGTTATGGGACGATTACACTAACTTGCACAAATTAAAAACACATAGAAACAGTGATTTTGAGCACATTAGATAGCACATCGATAAAATATGTCATAGATGGAGTACTGTTTCACCAATAGTAATAGTAATAGTAATAGTAATAGTAATAGTAATAGTAATAG
>CAJUYG010001227.1:61201-71233 GCA_910591675.1 Galerucella calmariensis
CTATTTCTAAGATAAATAATTATAATGCAGCACGTATTTAAATGCAATATTTTCCAAACACAAATAGAAAGGTTATCATATTTTTAACAGATGAGAGGGATAAAGTCAGTATTGAAATTTACGATTACAAATACTTTATAATGAAGTAAATAATCACCAAATCTTAATTTTCATTCAAATGTAATTGCATATTTGAATATAACTTTAAATTGTAAACAACTTTACTTCTTACAACTTTTCTGTATTGTAAAAAATAAAGGTACTTTACTCTTGAGTAAGATTAATATTTTTTGACAAACCTCGTATACGGCTCAAAATAAGAAATATCTAATGATTGCATCTGAGGTTTTAGATAATGCAGAACTTTTTATGAGGAATAACTTTTTTTCCTAAAACCCATAATAAAAAAGTTTCCCATATGAGTCCAACTTAAGTAGACACACTGTATAAAATAGAAAGTGATAAACAATTGTTATGTTCCGCGGACGCGTTGTAAGCTGCAAAATAGATTTTAGGTTAGCTGCACGAACTTATGTTCGTGGTTAGCTGCTGAATATTTCAGTGTAAATAATAATTGATTCAGTGGAGACACTGCGTTGCTGCTAGAAAAAGCAAAAAAATTATAATAATATACACTGCAAATTCTAATTTAATTTACCGATCTGTACGATGTTGTAGTTGGTGTCCAATCAATTAAGTATAGGGATCCCAAGACTACCAACTGGGAGCGGTATAAACTGGATCTCGCAAGGAGGCTTGGCGGTTTCCCTAGGAACTTTAGCAATAATGATGAGATCGATTGGGCCGCTGGGCTCGATTATTGTCTCTTCTTATGAAGAAAACTGCGCCAAAAAAACGAGGAAAAAGGGTAAGGGCCACAAATGGTGGAGCAAGTCTCTGGACTCGCTACGGGAACATACCCGGCGCCTATTTAATAGGGCTACGAAGACAAAGTCGGATCTGGATTGGGAGCAATACCGCCAGAAACGAAGTCACCGGACAGCGCTCTAGGCTGCATGGAAGTCGCACCGGGTGTTTTCACCGAAACCCCGGTGAATACCTTGCATCATCTACTAAAGACACACTTCCCCGGTTGTGAGGGAATCGAGAGGGAGTGTCCTGACCTGGGATATGTGGGCATACAGCGACCATGTAAAGAGGACTATCTTCTAGCAAAAGAAATAGTCACATACGAGCGGAGTACTTGGGCGATACGGTCATTCAGACCATACAAGTCTCCGGGGACAGACCAAATCTTCCCGGCTTTGCTTCAACAAGGCTGGGAGGCCATTGGCACAATTCTGGTGCATATCTTTCGGGCCTGTTTGGCACGCAGGTATGTCCATGAACAGTGAAGGCAGGTGAGAGTCGTCTTCATACCCAAGCCGGGTCGTACCACATATACGGTGGCTAAATCCTTTAGACCCATTAGCCTAACATCCTTTGTGCTGAAAACACTGGAGAGGGTAGCTGATCGGTACATAAGGGAAAAGGTTGGGCTTAGGTATCCTTTGCACAACAACCAACATGCTTTTAGGTGCGGCAATAAAGTGAAACACCAACTGGTAACCCAGGTGGAGAAGGCGCTGGAAAATGGCATGATCGCCCTGGGAGCTTTCTTGGATATACAAGGGGCGTTTGACAGCACCCCTGTAGGATCCATGTGTAGGGCTGCGGCAAATCATGGGATAGAGCCAATGATCACTCACTGGCTTGGGGATATGTTGTGCAACCATACAGTAGAGGCCACATGAAAAGACCATGTGGCGAAAGTAATCGTCGCTAGAGGATGTCCGCAAGGGGGTGTTCTCTCGCCCACATTGTGGAACCTAGTCATTGACGAGCTAATAGCCCCTTTTAAACGGTGAGGGCTTTCTAGCGATTGGATATGCCGATGATATCGTTGTCCTTGTTGTTGGAAGGCACATTACCGTTCTCAGGGACCTCATGCAAAGGGCTCTGAATAGGGTACATGGGTGGTGTAACGAACACGGACTTGCAGTTAATCCTGCCAAGGTTGAGATAGCTGCTTTCACCAAAAAGAGAGGTATAAGACCCGAGGGTCTAAATCTTGATGGAGTACCACTGCCGGTGGTTGAACAGGTATCTGGGAGTAATCCTTGATAAATCACTGATATGGAAGGCTCATCTTGATAGTCGCCTTAGCAAGGTGACAAACACGTATTGGGTCTGTAGGAGAGCCATTGGTTCGAGGTGGGGACTGACCCCCAAAACGATCATATGGTTATATTATAGAGTGATTATGCTGCCTATGCTCACATATGCGGCTCTGGTCTGGTGGCCGAGGGTAACCTTGGTCACGGCTAGATCGCAACTGGCACGCCTTCAAAGGGTGGTCAGTTTGGGGGCAACTGGCTGCATGAGGACTACACCAACTGTTGCGATGGAAGTGATCCTTTGTCTTCGGCCTCTTCACCATGTGATCGAGGCTGAGGCGGGGAGGGCTTTCCTGCGCTTGAAACGGCTGGGATACGTGCGAAGAGGGGAGGAGTGCAGGCACCTCAAGAAGCTCCGGCTCCTGGAAAATTTCTGGCTCGAGCAGCTGATGGATGCCTGCGTAAGTACTACTTCGCTGCCCCATACAGGGCCATGATCCGGGATAGAGAGTCCTGGAAAAAAGAGAGGAATACACAGCCTAATGGGACCGTCTGGTACACAGATGGCTCATGCTCCGATAATAGAGCAGGGGCTGGAATTTACTCCAGGAGTTATTATTCACAGCCCGAACAATTTTATTTCGATTATATACCTCCCAATAACTCAACTGTAGAATAATGCTATATATTCTGCAAATATAAATTATCCAATAATGGAAAGACGAATCTAGTATTTATTTGATAAATATATATAATTTACAACTTTATTCAGACTTGGAAAGACCGGGCCTATTTGCAATTTTTGAAGCAAATTTCTCTCCTCTGCTGTGAAATTGCGTCCTATCCTCTTAATAGTACTTTCCATTTTTTACTTCGCTTAAAACCCAAGTAAATTTGACACAACACCACAACGGGATCAAAACGAAACAACTCCACAAAACAGTCTATAGGTTAGACTGTTTTGTGATCAACTCTACGGAATAAAGTGTGGTTGTGATAGACCTTAACCTCCAGATATCGACCTATCCGCCAGTTGAAACTGACAAATGAATATATGACATTTTATCTGCCGGATGAAGTTATCCTGTTGTTAATAAACCGATCTTTCCAAAATAACTGGTAGTTAAGCATTAACTGAAGGATAAATTGCTATTGATGAACCGGGACTTAGGGCTCCGCTTGGCGTCGCGCGATAACCCTTTCTTCTCGAATAATCCCTCACTTTCCGCTCTTAATACATAAATAACTATTCTTTATATTTGTTTTTTTCTAGCAAACCATTTTAACAATTTACATTCATCCATGAGAAACATGTTAAAGAATAGTATATTAAGTACCAAGTGTCAAAAACGTTACCTTAGCCACAAGTTTTCTGTGGCACGAATGGAGCAAAGCGGATATGTGACGTGATCGACGTCCGGGTGTTAAAAAATTAAATCCGTACACTTTATTACCCTGAATCTAACAAATCAAATTAGCTATGAATCATAGTGGTGAATATTAGTGAAAAGTAATTCTCCATATTTATGAATGAAGTAATGGATTAAAAAAAACAACGAGCGAATTTTTTTAATTATGACACTAAATTAGCAGCAAGTTATGGATTTTGCCCCTAGAGGTGAATATGTAAAATTCATCGGCAGATGTAATCTACAGATGTGAACTACAAATTTTCATTTATTATGGTGATAAAAGATCGATAAATTATCGATAGTAATATAAGTTTTTTCCAAAAATTGATAGATAAAAAGTGATTCTGCTTGCTTAATATCAAGCTAGAAGCACCATGGTTTTTTTTAAAACGACAGGCGTCAAATTTTCAATAAGTTGATAAAAGGGCGATTGATTAGCGACAAATTGAGGTAGTATTAATTTTTTCGAAAGTTGATTAGGTATGAAGTGATTCTGCTAGCTTAATATCAACCCAGCAGAACCATGGGTGTTTTTCCAAACGACGAGCGACAAATTTTTAATTATGGTAATAAATTAGCGATGATCTAGCGACAAATTATGGCATAATCAAAAATTTAAATTTCATAGATGGTTCTGCGGTTAATTGAGTTGTATTTCAAACACTTTATTTCCATGAATATAATAGTTATTTGTTTTACTAGGCATAAAAGCACAATATTTAATGCAATATCCAAATAACTAAATCATTTTATCAAAGGTAACTGGGTTTCTATGTTTACCGCTGATGACGTTTGTTGAATATGTTTGTTTACTGTTTACTTTGTCATTGTCAATTTTGAAAAGTTGTCATGTTCGAAATGGATTTACTGCAAAGTGAGGATGAATTGATGCAATTAACACCACCTGAGATAAGACACCAGGCGCGAGATGGAGAATTTAACCTTTTACCGGAAAAATCAAGAACTGTAAATATTATAAACTCGCATATAGCAGATTCATGGAATATAGACAGGAGAAAAATATAGGATCTTTCTCTGAAAAGGTGCTGATTGTCTATTTTTCCGTTCTTTCAAAGAAAATGAAGCCTTCAACGTTATGGTCTACCTATTCGATGCTGAAAGCTACCCTGAACATAAAAAATAGCATTGATTTGGCAAAATACCTGAAGTTACGGGCTTTTTTGAAACGCCAGTCAGACGGTTCCCATGCAAAAAAATCACAAGTTTTTCCAATAGAAAAAATCGAGAAATTTTTATCAGATGCCCCAGATGAACTGTATTTGTGTACGAAGGTAGGAATATATTGAAAATGATTTATTATGAATTAGAGAACTAATTTTCAATTTATATTTTAGGTTGTACTTATTGTTGCAGTCGCTGGGGCTTGTAGATGTGATGAGCTTTTGCAAATGAAAACAGATGATATGAATGATATGGGCGACAAGTTGCTAATTATGCTACCAAATACTAAGTCCAAAAGATCAAGATCTTCTGTAGTAACGGAATATTCAAGCGTTTACAGGAAATATTCAGCCTCCAGACCCTCGAATTTAAATAATCGGCGTGTCTTCTATAAGTATGCGAACGGTAAAGCACATCATCAATTCATTGGCATTCACAAATTCGGTAAAATGCCAGAAGAAACTGCTACTTTTCTGGGACTATCCCATGCGAAAGAGTATACCGGGCACTGCTTCCGCAGAACTTTGGCCACGTTGCTGGTGCATTCTGGTGGAGACATAACAATGTTGAAGAAACATGGAGGATGGAAGTCTTCCGCTGTCGCGGAGGGCTATATTGAGGACTGGCTAGCCAATAAGTCGAACATCGGCAATAAAATATCTGGCGTTTCCGGAGTATCAAGTGTGGATACTGAAGTTGTTAATTTTACTGGAAAGGAGGGAAGTGGACAGAGTTCAATTGTATTAAATAATTGTTCACAATTCACCATAAATATACTTATCTAATAAATAGAAATTTCGTGTTGCAGTTTGTAGTTTTAATGCAATGAAACCAGTTTATTATCATCAGCATTATTTTGAGTTTCCTTAATGTCATTGTCAATTTTAAAAACCAGTTTGATTTAAATTATTACTTGGAAGGTTGCCTAGCAGCGAACTTTTTTTGCCTAGGCAGTAAAAGTGGACTTTTTCTGCCTAGGCATTAAAAGTACAACTTCTAGGCCTGCCAAGTGTCATTAAAAGGCCGCTTTTAATATCATTTGGAGAAAAATATTATATTATGTCATATAGATTCGTGATTTATGACAGTTCCAATCACTTACATCGAAAAGGTAAATACCTGCTACTTTTTGAAAGAAGTATTGAGCGACGGAGAGTTTTCATACACACCACCTGAAACCACTGAGCAGGCGAAAAATGTGTCCAATATTTATCATCTGCAAAATCAAAAAAACTATATAATAAATTTTATCATGCTTTTCTGAAAACGTGTTTCTAGTGTACTTTGAAGAACTCTCATTCAAATTGAAACCCTCATCTCTCAGAACACCAACGTCACAGCGGTTGGAAATCAATTGCAGTTGCCGAAAATTATACATCAGCGACATATATACTGTATAGA
Organism: Galerucella calmariensis; assembly: GCA_910591675.1. Lineage (NCBI taxonomy): Eukaryota > Metazoa > Arthropoda > Insecta > Coleoptera > Chrysomelidae > Galerucella > Galerucella calmariensis. The sequence continues at coordinate 67,314 of CAJUYG010001227.1, forward strand.
CAATTCAGTACAGAGTGGAATGATTATATCAAATCAGATTTTGCATGGAATGATAATACAAATAATGAAGGTACTTTTTAGTAATTGTACTATTCAAAATTTCTATCAAAACAAAATTGATTGAAATGTGATTTATAATTAATTTTGTTCAATTCTACATATGAATTCGCTTATGGTTATTGTTCTTCCTTTCTCTCTTCCATCCTTATGCCTTCTCAGGCGTCGGATTGGAGCTCTTCCTGTACCCATTCTTTCCATTCTTTTTTGTCCTTGGCTAATACCTCTATCTCTCCTGATGTTTTTCTTTCGTTATTTCCAATTTTTTCAACCTGGTCTATCCATTCCCTCCTGGGTCTTCCTCTTCGTCTTTTTCTTGATATTTCCATTTCCTAACTTTTCCCGCAATTCTATCTTGCTTTATTCTTACTAGGTGACCAAACCACTTCAATTGTTTCTTTTTAATATTTGATATTATTGGGTCCTGATTAGTTATGCTTCTGATTTCTTCGTTCCTCGCTTTTTCCCATTTCGTTTCACCTGCTATTTTCCCTAAATGTTTCATTTCCATTGCGTTTATTTTTGTTCCATGCTTTTTCTGCAGTACCCAGTTCACTGGCATAGGTTAGGTTGTGTGATTTTTTTGTAGATTTCCAGCTTTGTGTTCATATCAATGTATTTATGGATTGGTAATGTTCGATTTAAAGAATAATATATTGTTGTTGCTCATTTGCTCTGTTATTAGGTTTTACATCAATATATTTTTTTTTCTGTTAGAATACTTCCTAGGTAGTTATAGGTTATAGGTTGTTACTCTTTCTAATGCTTTGTGATTCCAGTTCAGTTCCTTGTAATTATTTCCCTCTCACTGTTTGCCATTTACTATCATTACTTTGGTTTTTTCTGTATTTATTGTCATTTTCATATTTTCTATTTCTCTTGCCAGTAGGTTAACTAGTTTCTGCATTTCATTTTTCGATTTTGATATGAGTACAATATCGTCTGCGTATAGTAGATTACTTAATCTGGCCGGTACCATGTTCCTGTACCCTATTATCATGTCCAAATTTCCTCCTTTTCTTATTTCCTTCACCATTTTGTCCATTACAATAACAAACAACAGTGGTCTTAAGCTATCACCTTGTTTTATACCGTTTTTCATTTTCATGTTATCTCACCTACCCTGTACTCTCTGTTTACTGTAGACTTGCCTAAAGCCACGGCCGCAGTGCAAGCGTCTTACCTGGAGGTTCCCTCCATGCGACCCTCCAAGCGACCCGCGAGCTATGTTTCCGTACCAAGCGATTAAATGGAACCAGCCGCACTGCGATTCCAAACCATCTTAAGCAGTCTATCGACTCGCCAAGCTCAGGGAATCAGTTGTGTTTGATATTTTCAACCAGGCGCAAGACATATATTGGAAGAAAAGTTGATTTCGGCTGTTTATAAGCGAAGAATTCTACACTCATACGTGCACAATTAATAAATGTTTCCGGGGAAATTTCGCATCTGCTTGTAAACTCGCAGAAATTCTCCATAGTGGTGCATGTTATACGCATGCACCCAACTCCTCTTATTTCTTAGATAAGTATGCCTCAAATTAGAATTGTCACAGAGAAGAAGAATTCTGGCAAATTTTGGAACGGGCATGTTGACAAACAATTACTTACTACACTTTAGACTGAACTTGATTTTGGGTTGGTACGATAATTTTTCCTCGACCAGTGCGGCCAAGGTATATTCACTCCTCACCCATTGCCTTCCACCCTCTACCCGCCAAGCTTCCCTCCACCCGCCTGCACTGCGGCCGCGGGTTAAGAGTAACTCGAATCTCACTGCACCTCATGCATATGATGTCTGTACTATTCAAACAGCGAGGACAGCGGATCTAGCATTAAAAAGAGTTGATCAACATTTAAATAATAAAATCTTCCCGTATTTATTTAACAACCAGCTAATGCTCAATACTTCCAAAACGAAATACATAAGCCTAAAAGGTCTATGCAGAGCCAAAACGTACCTATCCAATAGATTAAACATAACAATAGGCAACATAATAGAACCCAAATCTTCTGTCACTTGTTTGGGTTTTATTATTCAGCATAATACACTGCACAACAAGCATATTGAGAGTAGAATTTTGAAAGCCAAATTGGCGATTTGGCAGCTATATCCATTGATATGTCGAAATAGCTGTCACTCGGTAGAGAACAATCTTCTTTTGTAGAGACAAATTATCCGACCGACAATGGTATATGGCCACCCGTATTCTGCTCCCGACGAAAAGTCTATTTTCAAAGATACAGGTCGTGCAAAACAAATGTCTTAGAATGGCATTGTGGAAAAACCAAAGAAGAGATTACATGCCTAAATACACATGGCTTCATAGCAAGAACAATATGCGAAAAATTCAATTTTACATCACCGATCTTGTGGTAAAGTACTACCAGTACTCGCTGCCGGAGAGTATGAAGAAGGTAATACGGAACCAACACGCAGAAGGCTATAAAATATATAGCCTGTCGCATCCAAACCTCCCAATACAATTTCTGCCATGAGAAAGTACATATTTTGAACATATATTGTTATATACGGTATATGAAACAACAGAATTGAAAAATTTAAAAGAGAATAGTTCGTTGCATAATTAATTGATTGATTGTGCATGAGTATGGAATGAGTAAGTTAAATTCAGTAGGTACCACTGTCGGATACAATTCTTGCGATAACTATAAAACCATTATAACCAATACAACAATAAATCTATGCTAAGAATATCAACATATTTCTGAACAAGAAGTAGTCCTAGTTGTGGAAGTTTATAAATTTCACATTTATTGATAACGTTGATAACGTTAGAGATAGCTGTTTGCATACAAGGCCACTGTACAAGTCGACAAATATTTCTTGGCACCCGAGTTTTCGATGCGCAGTGGCACAATGTCGATTTTACTTCCGGAGCTCATTCTGTCTGGTGCTCTCGTACAGTACATTTCAGTATTACTTACCGGGTACGTCGAGTCTGATTGGTTATTAAGATGGCTTTTCAAGAAAGTAAGGTGTTTAAAAAAATCAAGTCGTGAAATATTGAACAGTATTCTAAAATTTGTGAAAAAAGAAGCCAAATTGTAATTTCAATAGTATAATCCCTGAAGTAAGGATAGCTATTTTGACTTGTAGATTTTAGCAAACAATATCAATTTAGTTCGTTAAGTAGTAGATAATATGTTAGAAATGCTCAATTACACGGGCTTATTACACACATTTACAATATCCGGCAACATAATCTATAAATAAACAAAATCTTTATTGTTTGCTTACCATTATTTGTTATTTATTTCTATTATGTTTGTGTACCTATCAGCTTTCTGCATGAAATATTTTCATTTTTATTCTGTTTTATCACTCCCAACAATTTTATTTTGAAATATCGGGATATTCATGGATGGGGGCGTTAATAAATAATTGTTTACTACTTTCGAAACATTCTAAATAGTTAGGAGTCGATTATTGTTCCTTTTCAAGTGCATCTAGAAAATGGATATGTGGATTAAGCAAAATTTGGGATGAATATTCGATAGTATCAAGTCCAGAAAAGAGTTTTTTTCAATGTTTCCGGCAAAGGATATTTGGATAGCTTCTATGTTACAAGTATATCCTAATTAATATAATATTAATTGAATCTTTTCATTAAAGACGAAAATGATGAACAGAGCAATTTTTTTTTTAATTTTATTATCAGAACCAAAAAATACAATCTTATTAACTATTCCAAGACATAAAAAGAAAAAGTGGAAGCTCGCCAACCAATAAGCAGAAAACAGTAGCGAAAGCCTTGAAATTAGTCTAATGGCTGTACAGGAATGTGTGCATAATTATAGTATAGTATAGTATAGTATAGTATAGTATAGTATAGTATAGTA
>CAJUYG010001227.1:71243-84131 GCA_910591675.1 Galerucella calmariensis
TATAGTATAGTATAGTATAGTATAGTATAGTATAGTATAGTATAGTACCAAAGAATAGCAAAAAATGTAAATGGTGGAAACCGTTTGTAATTGTAGACTGAAAACTTTCATCGTCACAGTCCGAGAAGTCCTCGTCGTTTAAGTCATCCTCGAGTGAAGCAATGATTACCGGCGCTACTTCACGCTTCTGTTACATGACGTATTGATTGTTATATTCTACAAAGTTAGTATTAAGTATGGAACCCCCTAAGTATCTCCTCAACAACTCAATATTCTCAAATGAAATTGCTCATACCCTTCTAAGAAGATTCAAGGAACTCAATAGTGCTATCGAATTTAATGTATCATTTTCGGTTGAACCGGAAATAATTATCCACTTTGTTTTTTCAAATAGAACACCCTGCATATTTTTACATTTTTGAATTCCTTGTGAAATTCTGCATACAGTGAAACTCTTCTTCTATATTTTCTATCGAATAATTGAGACTTTAATTAAAGGAGCGTTAAGGCCACATTTCACCGTGTCCGTTGGCGTGCGATACGTTGACGTACGTCAACGCATTTATTTTCTATGCAATTGCATGGTTGATCTCCCACCTAGTACGGTACGTCAAATGACGTACGTCACGATGCGGCACGTTGACGTTTTGATGTTTTGGTTTGGGCATCAGCTGAATCCGACTCGCCGTGGTGTTTTGTAGGGAAAAATGGAGGAATTGTTAATCATTGAAGTGGAAAAGTGGGCTGTTCTATACGATTAACGCATCACTGCCTACAAAAACTCTAATACACGCGAAGATGCGTGGAAAGAAATGTCACATGAATTAAAACTAGTTGAATATCCAATACACATCAGATATTTACTATCAGCAAACTTCTTTTATTCATTTATTGTTGATTTTTGACATATTTAGGGTTGAAAATAAAAAAATGATATAGTATATTATTCAAATATACACCATTTTGTTTGTCGTCAAAAAAGCAACTAACGCGACGTGCCTGGTGGAAAGACTCAAATGTTGTTCAACGTATATCGTCGCCTGCCGTATTTGACGATCGTCAACGTGCCGCACGTCGCCGGACTCGGTGCAATGTGGACTTTACACTAGCTATGATTGAGTCGGGGCCAGCAGAACAACACGTTTTGCAGCTTGCAAGGATTCTGCAGGAATTTATTCCGAACATATAGTGTAATTTCCTGCTCGTTTTTTGAATTGTATCAGAGGTATTTTGGTTGAAATTCATACTTTGTCAAATATTGATATTTTTGTTATTATCAATTGAAAAAAATAACAAGTATATGCTATCGTTGTATTATAAATGTGATGACACGCAATTTTCAATGACAATATACATGGGATGCCATTTGAAATTGAAAAGTTAGGGGTAGTTACCACAGGGCTGTCAAATGGAATTTAAATATAAGCGAGTTATTGCCTTTATACGATAACTTGGGACACCCGGTATATCTGGGAAGATCGGTTGAGAACTCACTTCCATAACCAAAAATACAAGGTAATGTCACTTTTGAAAGATTGGATTTGAAAGAAGATTCTTTCACATATACCAGTAGGTATTGAATTCGTAAATAAAGAATCCAAACTCAAAGAACTATCCTCAACATATTTCTCTGTTCACGAGCTGGACATAGTACTTCCCAAACTCCACCGATGTACAATTTCAAAAGTGATTGTAGCTGAGGATGAGAGTAGGTACACATCGTGTCAAAGAGTCGGTCAAAAATTGAAAAGTTCATTATATAATTCATATTTTGCCTCTCATCTATTACCAAGGCACCGAAAGGCGGTCGTGCCAAAGAGAATGTTTGTTGTCCAACGTACTTCGTTCAAACTATACTATTATACAAATATAATCAAACTAATGAAGTGAGATACAACATATCTGCTTAACCATCAAATCAGAGTCACAAAATGTATATCAATCAAAACGTGTTTTTTAAGTGTCTCTGCTAGAATGATGTGTCTTCGTACTAAGCAATTTTACTGATGAATATCGTACCAGTAATCTCAATTTGTATCCTATTTAATAATATTTCTTTATAAGGTATTCAAGCTAAACTTTATTTTGTAAGTAACAATAATTGATAGGTCAAATGTCAGACGATTACAAAAACATACATATAATTTTCTCTTCAGCTGGTGAGTCATCAGGATGATTGTAATAAAAATTATGTGAACACTAATTTTAAAAAGCTCTCGCATAAAAGGTATTGTCCTGTAATAAGTATTGAATATATACGGACTTAAGTACTTTGCATATATCAGTTAAACTAAATTGGATTGTAACTATTTAAGGTACGTCCAAAATACATCTGCATAACCAGGTCAACAACTCAATTTACTGATTGTTAACATGATCAAAACCACGTTCGATTTTTCTTGAATGTTATTGGCTGGATTGTGAGACATTTTGGTAATATGTGATCAATAAGTTCCAAATCATTGATATAACTAATGAAAGAAATATATTTTAATAAGGATACTAGAAACGATATAGTGAGCAAAATATTCATGTTAATATTAATAATAAACAGAATATCGAAACTGGAACAGGATTGCACTAGTCCTATAATATATCGTTGGTGAATCATCATGTTGATTCTCCATTATCCCAAGAAGCCTCGCCTCCTCAGACAATGGATACTCGACAATTTTGATAAAACAGCTTTTGGGTGTAATAAACCATTCCAATTTATAGAAGACTCACAGAAACAAACTTTTCGCCCGATCGACCCGATGATTAGATTCATACAGGAACTCTCTACTTTACATTATGTCCAAATTAGTATAACCAGCTATTTCATCATCTGTCAAGTTATTCGTTCGGTTGAAGGATATGACGATCATACCACCTTCAGAACTAAAATATCACCTTAAAAGGGAGAATTCACCAACAAAAAATTGTGGAGTGCAACTGGCGATACTTTATTACTGATGCTTCTGAGAACGGAAAGCTTTAGTTGATATGACGTGTCCAGGGGACCAAGAATCAGTTTCAAGGACAGTATGTTGAGAGTGGTTGAAATCCTAATTCAGACAATATACGCAATAAAACAAATGAATTGTATTCGTTTTTGGCTGGATAGGGTTCCTATTGCTACTGCTGAACACTAGCTACAAGTGAATAAACCAGTTTTTATTGAAAAGTATCAAGCTATTAGCAAATATGACAGCTCATGGGAGAACCCCACTTTTATCTTCTACTTGGCTGTATTGGAGTATTATTTTCTTGGAGTGGAATATACTTTTGAGCCACAATTTACAACAAAAATATCGATTTATATAAAATTTGTCTTTGTAGACCACCTTAATAGAATTTTTTTTTTCCCAAGGACCTTTTATGTCGTGATTTTGACATTGACTTTGCAACTGATTGTGCTACTTGAAAGTCTAAGCTGGTGAGAGTATTTTCTCGTCAGAAACTTGACAAATTTCACAACTTATGATTGGATTGATTTGTCAGAAAGTATTCAGCTATTCCGATACATCATTTCCTCTCCGTTGTCGTGAAACATCACAAATCATGGTCTACTAAAGAAGCACTCCTTTTTTCCACTACCAAATGTAGTCGTTTTCTAACTTCTCTACAAAAGGAATTGACATCAACTAATTGTCCATTGTGACGTTCCGTCCACTGCCTGATATGTGTGTACACATTTCGGGAGCTACATCGCCAAAGGCTTTGGATGATTTATATTTTTTAGGTTGTGTACCAATGTATATTACTTGTGTGAAACGGTTTTGCATCGTACGGTTGAGTTCAATGAAGTGTTGTGTTGTACAGCAGTTGTGCTTTGTGAACCTGCCTATCATTTCTAAAGTTCGATAAAGTGTTGTACAAGAATGTAGCGAGCAATATAGAGCTTTATATTGCTGAATGCTAATGACACTATCTTGTTACAGGGTAATTTGGACAATCTTTCAAATTTGTGCAATTTAAACCTGTTGAGGCTTAATCCTACTAAGTGTCAACAACCCTATTCCAACATCTTACATGCTGAACAATGCTCCACTTGATCAAGTGAGAAGCGTTAAAGACTTAGGTGTCGTTTTAGATCATAAGTTATTATTTCAATTTTTTTCTGTAAAATGTGTAGTCTCTGTGTCATAAAAATGACTCTCGTCAATGATTTCCTCGATATTCATTCAGGTTATTAATCGAAAGAGTCGTCTTCCTCGTATACAGGTCACGCCTAAAACTTAAAAATGATTATTAATAACAAAGCATAAAAAAATATAATGTTTCTGGTCACGCCCGTCTAGGAAACCAGTTTTTTTGGAATGAAACATACACACTCAACCACTAGCAATTGGTTAGTTGCAGCTACTTTTTCTTGAAAATTCACCGAGAAAGCGAATAGCGCCATCTAATAAACGGGGATGCGACATATAACGCGTTGAAGCAATTGATATGTCGTTGAGGCGAGGAAAACAAAAATTAAATGAATTTTTTGACAAAAATGGTGAGATCCATTTGCAGAAAACAAAAAACGTTACTTCAACCTTTTAACATGAACAACGCTATTATGCTTCCCTTTCTCACTACTATATTTCTGATAAGCACAGCCAAAGATTACAGAATAAAAATATAAGATGTTCCACTCGTTCGAATTTATCGCGTGAAGCACCGATGCCGCTGGGGACTGTCTGGTGACTTGGATGGTACAGTACGTCGCTACGTCCTTACTCGCATTTAATTTGGCATATTATACGGGACGTCGCCCGTCGTATTTTAGAACGGTGTTTATTGGTTGTTCGTGTTTTATATTTATGTTCTACAGATTTTTAAATTGATTAATTATTTGTTGAAATGAGCAAAAAATCATATTAATATTCTTCTCTTTAATAGCAAAGCTTAAACACTAAATATTTTGTGATATTTGCTTATACAAAATTACGGATTTATTTTTATAATAAGGATATTATATAAACAAGTACATTAAGCAAGAAAACACGAAAATTCAATTCTGTAGCTAACCAAAGGGGAATTGGTCAGTTCCTTTTGAACGAATTTACTGAATTTTCTTTTCATCATCCATGTACCTAATCAATTTCCTTTTAAACATTATGCCAGTGTCCATACCAGAGTCCGTATATATTTTACTCTCAAATGTATATTGAAAGATTTGAAAAACAATAGATTAAATTTAACATATAAACCAAACTCCAAACTTAGTATTTTACAACATTTATAAAAATTTTTAACAAAGGTATCCTGCAGCTTCTTCTCTTTTTACTTTTTTACCCTTGTCAATCCAAAAAATACGCGTTATCCAAAGATAAAAATTTTAGATTTAGTGGCCCTATTATTCTGGTGGCTAATGAGTATATTTAATTCAATTTGTGATAAATATCTGTTAGATTATCAATAAGTATCACAAAATTACTAAGATGCTGGATAAAAACTGTGAATTGATTTATTTTAAAAAATTTTATTTTTTACTTACCTTTTCAAATCCATATCCCGAACATTTTTCGAAATAATTAACATTTAAAAATAAACCTGTGTGATAAAGAATCCTATTAATTAAAATATATATTTCTCTTATTACCCCTGTAGAGCTTAAAATAAAATAAGCTTTTCGAACTTATCTGGTATCTACCGGTCTCGTTATTGACAACAAAAGCGAGTCGTAAACATAATTTATGAGAGCGGCGTCCGCTTGGGACAGGAACTTGAATCAAACCGCCCTGGAGTGAAACATCTTACAGTTGTCAGAACCAAACATAAGCCCCGGAAAATATGCGAACTAAAATAAGGTCATTGCAAGCAGCCAATCAAGAGCCAATGTTAACGATTGTCCATTAGTAATTGTTAAATGTAATCGAAATTGTAATAAGTACCAAGGGTGGAATTATGGAAAACATCACCCTGTATAACAAATTTCAAGTATATTCAAAACAAAATTAACTTCATAAATATATAATTTAAATTCAAGTAGCGTAGCATATTTCAATCAGACTAAACAATGCTGACAATGCAAACGTCACACTTACAAAGTAAACCAAAAGGAACCTAGTTTCGAAAACACGAATTCGCTGATGTAGCAAAGCGATCGTGGGTTACAAAGTACACGTGTGTCCAATAAGAAAGCAAGGAAGGAAAAAGTGGTGAAAAGCTGACTGGGCAAAAATTGCCCAAAGCTGGACGAGACAGAAAAAAGGACAAGTTAGTTGGGTCCCGAACACGGTTGCGAGCGGTTGCCCCATAGAGTTCGCGGTTAGCGGTCATCTGGGAAAATCCAGAGTTATATTTTGACTTGTAAGACAAAAGTAGTGCGGAGTTCAAAATAAGTTTCGTTGCGACACTTGAATGGTTTTTTTAAAGAGAGCGTCTACTGTAAGCGCTTAAAGAGTAATTCGGTAAAGAGGGTAGTGAACGGCCAAATAAGATTTGCTAGAGGCAAATAGGTCCGATAAAAAAGTCTACCCCATCCGATACGTGTGTTAGTGTAAACGAAGAAACCGGGTAAGAAATCTTCAGCATCATTGAAGAGCGCCCTACCTGCACATTGGTGAGTCTGCTTGAATCTTGTACTAACTGTGAAACAAATATTTTTGTAGTTTGGTTAGCCCGTATTTTATTGCCACCTCATGCACATATTATTTTTTATATTATATCTTGGAATTTTATATTTATTTGATATTTACTGTTATAAGGGATTCAGTCGTAATCCTCAAAACTGAGGGGTGAGGAGCATTTAGCCCACACCGAAAAGTTTGCAAATAGAGAGTTCATTTAACAAGATAAGCTATCAAGTTTTCATACGTAATCTATAAAACGTTTCTTGCTCATTTACAATTAACTGAATTCATTATCATATCCATATTTTTTTATAATAATATATATTACCAGTATTTATTATTATTATTTTCATTCTTTAGTTTCTATTAAGTATTTAATATTATATTTCATCACTTATTCTCTATTTCTTGACGCTGCCTTTTTGTTATTTTCAGGGACCATACATATTGGTATTGCCGGTTATTACATTGGTGACGTTTACTTAATTACCGGATATTACATTGGTGACACCGCTGTCACCAATGTAATATCCGGTAATTAAGTAACGTCACCAATGTAATATCATATGAAAAAAATAAACGTCTCCAATGTAATAACCGGCAATACCAATATGTATGGTCCCTGAAAATAACAAAAAGGCAGCGTAGCTGGCTGTCACCACCCACAAGTACGTGGGAAACAGGAATCAACGACTCCTGTAAGAAAAGTCCGAAAGGATAGATCCGGCCTCCGCTGCTATCAGTTGTTGTTGATAATGAGAGGTCTTTGTGTGTAGGGTTACGTCTGGTATAAGGTTCAGGATAAGGTATTACTAATTATGCATGAAAGCAAACTAAACGTTATCGAATTTAAATGGGTTTATTATAAAAAAGAAAATCAAGAAATAGAGAATAAGTGATGAAATATAATATTAAATACTTAATAGAAACTAAAGAATGAAAATAATAATAATAAATACTGGTAATATAAAGTATTATAAAAAAATATGGATATGATAATGAATTCAGTTAATTGTAAATGAGCAAGAAACGTTTTATAGATTACGTATGAAAACTTGATAGCTTATCTTGTTAAATGAACTCTCTATTTGCAAACTTTTCGGTGTGGGCTAAATGCTCCTCACCCCTCAGTTTTGAGGATTACGACTGAATCCCTTATAACAGTAAATATCAAATAAATATAAAATTCCAAGATATAATATAAAAAATAATATGTGCATGAGGTGGCAATAAAATACGGGCTAACCAAACTACAAAAATATTTGTTTCACAGTTAGTACAAGATTCAAGCAGACTCACCAATGTGCAGGTAGGGCGCTCTTCAATGATGCTGAAGATTTCTTACCCGGTTTCTTCGTTGACACTAACACACGTATCGGATGGGGTAGACTTCTTTATCGGACCTATTTGCCTCTAGCAAATCTTATTTGGCCGTTCACTACCCTCTTTACCGAATTACTCTTTAAGCGCTTACAGTAGACGCCCTCTTTAAAAAAACCCTTCAAGTGTCGCAACGAAACTTATTTTGAACTCCGCACTACTTTTGTCTTACAAGTCAAAATATAACTCTGGATTTTCCCAGATGACCGCTAACCGCGAACTCTATGGGGCAACCGCTCGCAACCGTGTTCGGGACCCAACTAACTTGTCCTTTTTTCTGTCTCGTCCAGCTTTGGGCAATTTTTGCCCAGTCAGCTTTTCACCACTTTTTCCTTCCTTGCTTTCTTATTGGACACACGTGTACTTTGTAACCCACGATCGCTTTGCTACATCAGCGAATTCGTGTTTTCGAAACTAGGTTCCTTTTGGTTTACTTTGTAAGTGTGACGTTTGCATTGTCAGCATTGTTTAGTCTGATTGAAATATGCTACGCTACTTGAATTTAAATTATATATTTATGAAGTTAATTTTGTTTTGAATATACTTGAAATTTGTTATACAGGGTGATGTTTTCCATAATTCCACCCTTGGTACTTATTACAAAATAATATGACCGAGTGATTTCATCAACATACATCATTTTATTAATTTTGTATCAGTGTTGTCAATGCGAGGATGATTATCTGATTTTTAGACAATTTCACTAATTTGGATCCAATAGTTTTTCGAATATTTTGTAGAAGGGATACCTATATAAAATGGCTATTGTCTTTGAGCATTTTCCATCTTGACTGGGGTCGAAGACTTTTAGATAACCAATGTGTCTTTTTGGTAATTTTGACAAATTCCGATAATTTGAAAAGTAAGTTCGGGTAATTTTTATTTTTGCATCGGCATATTCTATTTGATGTCAGCTGCCATATAATCTGCTTCTATATACTTTATTATTTAATTATAATCATTATTTGCTCCATTAATTACAGAACAATCAGTCTTTGTTAGGACTAATTTGATAATTAACTTAACATAGTAAGGTATGTACACTCCGCGTCATATAAAACTGGTACACTTTTTTTTCCCTATGTAAACCAAACTTAACTTATCAAAATGACAAACAGACACATGTGTCAAATTTGACAAAACGCATTATCCACGATGCCAGCACATTTAAGTGAATTCGATAAAATGCGAATCATTTCCAAAATAGAGGATGGTTGGTCCATTAGACGACTTGCACAAGAGTTAAATAGGAGTAGAACCACGATTCAAAACATTAAAAAACGGTGGGATAACGATCAAACTGTTAGCAGAAAAAGAGGAACTAGGAGACCATTTATAACTACAGCGGAGCAAGACGAAGCATTTACTGATTATTTGAGGGAAAATCCATTCCATACTGCAGGACATGCAAAAGTTGCAGTAAACTTCAATGCTTCAATAACAACCGCATTAAGAAGAATTAGAAAAACTAATTTAAAGAATTGTGCAGCCGCCCGGAAATACAAACTAAATGAAGAACATAAGCAAGGTAGAATAATATTTGCCTTAAATTATGTTTTAACGATACATTAAATTTTTGGGGCAGGGTAATTTTTTCCGATGAAAAAGTATTCCAATCACATAATGACGGCCATATTAGAGTTTATAGACCTCCTCGAAGTAGGTTCAATGAAAATTATATTTCTTCTAATGATAAGTCTGGACGATTTTCTGTAAATGTTTGGGCTTGGATGTATAGAGGAGGTTTAGGAATGTGCTGGAGAATCGAAGGAAGATTAAATGCGAGGAATTATTTGGATATTTTAGATGGAGTGATGTTACCATCGGTTAGAGAAATCTTCCCCAATGATAATTTTATTTTTCAGCATGATAATTGCTCAGTGCACACTGCTCGCAGAGAACGCAATTATATTGCTGAAAATAACATTGAAACGCCACCATGGGTCGCTAAAGGTCCAAACCTCAATCCAATAGAAAATGTTTGGGGGCTTATGGTAAAAAAATTGAAAAATTTAAATGCAATTCCACGAAACAAAGAGCACTTATGGACACTAATAGAAGAAACCTGAGAAAGCTTGAGAGAAGATGAACATTTAACATTAAATTTAACTGACTCAATGCCTACAAGATTACAAGAACTTATCAATAATAATGGGGGTATGAGACGTTATTAATTATTGAATGTAAACTTTCATGGCTTTCATGCTACCATGGTCTATGATCTATTTGTTAGTTCATTTATTTGAAATGTTTTAATTCTGAATTACGTGGATCTCGTATCCAAATCTAAAACTGTAAACTTTTCTATTGAAATTTTGTAGTTATTTTTGAAATTTTATGGCTACAAATGCACAATTGTTTGAATCAGGTTTTCTAATTTTTCTCGATTATGTTGTTACTGAAGCATTAGTTTTCTGTATCTTTTGCATGTCTTGCCGTATTGAAGGGATTTTCGTATAAATAATCAGATAAAGCTATGTTTAGCTCTATTCTAGTTAAAACTGGTCTTCCATTCCCAATTTTTCCTACAACAGTTTGATCCTTGTCTCACCTTTTTTTAAATCAGTCATCTAATTAACCAACCAAATTTTATTTAAAAAAATATTCGAACCTGTAAAAATGTAATACTTTTGTATTTATTACAATATCACACTATTTCTAAATTTAAGCTAGTTACTGTTTGTGTATAAATGATATAATAGATTTTTCTTCTTTCCAATTTGTTTTATTGCTTTACAAAATTTAATTTCATCATTACATATACTAACATTTTTGTTGAGCTGGCATCACTGCCCTAGAAATTATACCATAACAGCTGGTTTAGCATTGACAATTTTTGAAAGATCAATTTACAAAGCTACAAAAACACTATTTTGGATTATAATAGTTGTACCAGTTTTATATGACGCGATGTGTACTATAATTATTATTAATAAACATAACTTAGAACAACACACAATAACCAATTTCATCAGACCTAGTAATGTTTGTTTTTCTTGCAGATTTGTCTCAACAATATGTATAGAAAATCGAGGAAAACAGTGCACACGGAAGCTCGCAATATTATTAAATTATTAAATTTTTGATAAACAAAAACCTGCTGGTGTGTGGTCATTCCCTTTGGACAAAGCCACAGAATTAGCTGCAGCAGCGACAGGAAAATCAGTTACCTGCATAAAACGCATTAGAAAGGAGAAATCACAGTTGCAAGAAGGTGCTTTACTGGGGTCACCTTAAAAAAAACAAAAAAAGTGAAGGTACCAACAAAATACAATTGGATGATTGTGACTTGGGTATTTTGAAAAGAACTGTACATGAATGCTATACGGTTGATAAACAAATCCCAACAATAAAGATTTTGGTTAATAAAATGGAAAATAAACTCGATTACTTTGGCGGTCCAGACACCTTAAGAAAGCACTTGAAAAATATTGGTTTCCAGTATAAAAAGTGCCACAATAAAAGAAAACTTTTGATAGAACGTAATGATATTGTAGCTTGGCGGGCTCGTTATTTAAGAAGTTTGAGGGAAATGATGCTTTAGGTCACAACAAGAGGCCAATAACTTATTTGGATGAAACTTATATCCATCCATCATATGGTGTTAGTAAATGCTGGCAATCGGAAGATGAACCTGGAGTGTATACATCCAACAGAGCTGGTCAACGGTACATAATAGTACATGCTGGTGGACGTTATGGGTTTGTTAAGAATGGACTACTAATTTTCAAGTCAAAAAGCAAATCAGGGGATTATCACGATGACATGAACCATACAAATTTTATGAACTGGTTAGAAAATCAACTAATACCAAACTTACCTCCTAATGGTATTGTGATTATGGACAATGCCCCTTACCACAGTGTTCAAATTAATAAATCACCAACTCAATCAACTCGGAAGCATATTATTAGAGAATGACTTGAAGCTACTGGCATCTCAACCACAAATGATATGCTTAAAGCAGAACTTTTGCATCTTGTCAAACAAGCCAACCATTCTAAAATGTACTATGTGGATGAGTTGTTGAAAAAACATGGACATACTGTGGTACGGTTGCCTCCATATCACTGCGACCTCAATCCAATTGAGCTAATATGGAGTAGGGTCAAACATAAAGTGGCAATGAAAAATGTTTCTCAAAGTGCTGCTCAAATAGAACAATAAGTTCGAGCAGCCTTTGATGAAGTTGGTTCTTTGGAATGGAGCAAACACTGTTTCTTTGGAATGGAGCAAATACTGTTACCATGTGGACCATATAGCGGAAGAAATGTGGAGGAATGAAGGACTAGTAGATGATGTGGTAGAAAATATGTGTTTCACTGTCAACACTGGTTCATCAGATGAAAGTGGGAGTGATGAATATGAAAGTGAGAGTAATTCATGTGAAAGTGATCAGTAATAAACTGGCAAACATTTTTGTAGACTACAGTGTCTTATTTTGTGTATATTTAATATATTGTGCTATAAAGTAGCGCATAAATTCATTACATGAACGTATATGATGTCCATGGTTCATTAGCTAAATAAATGATTTCAATTCAATACATCTGATTTTGCTTGAAATCTGATGTCTTTTTAAATATAACGTATAATACTTTCAATTAATGAAGTCATCTACAGTTTTTTTTCAATAAGAACACCATGTATTGATATTTGATTATAAATTTTTATTAAATTTGGAAAAATCAAAAATTGTTTTATTTGTAATACCCAACTGAATAAGTAGTTTTTACACATCAATTTTGTGATTGATTTCATTTTTTTGAAGTTGCAATGTAATGTGTTAAATATATAAAGTGAAACTTAACAATGTTGTTAATCAAATAATATATAGTTTCTAATTTCTGTTATGTTTGAATAATGCAAATGAAATGAAGCTGATGTAGAACATCATTTGATATAGGTACTGATATATATACAGTGTGTAAAAGCCAAATGGAATAAATTCATTATTTCGGTT
>CAJUYG010001228.1:0-24054 GCA_910591675.1 Galerucella calmariensis
AATTAGGGTTTATTACTCCTCGTACTTTTTGTACATACTATAAAGTCTCACGCCTAAGGTCGAATCTACAATCTACTCTTCTTTTTCTTTAACTTTGTTTAAAACAATATAAGTCGCTGGTGACGCGAATGATTTCGTGAGCCTTTCTTGCACGATTGTGTAGACAATCTAAATAAATATTTTCCTAAATTTTTTATAAATGTACCTGAGCTAATACAAGTTTTCGGTCTTTTATTGATACAAGCTTTACAGAACAATAGAAAAAGGTTTGGACTGGCCAAAAGCCATGTGTATTAAATACCTTGAATATGTATGAATTAATACATTTCTAATACTGGAAAGTTCGTCCAATAGGTACATTTTCTTATAGATTTATTGAGGAAAGTCTATATATATTTTTTTCCAAATCTGATAAATTTAAAATATTTCCGTCAGATTTAAAGCCATTATATCGGTCATCCATTTTGAGTGAACCTATAGCTATTAAACGAAGCCACTAATTTTCAAATGTATTCAGTCAAAAGAGACTGGACGGGAAAAAAAAAGATAATTGCTCTGTAACCCATAAAATAGCAGATGAACCTCGACAAGAGATAATAGTGGGCGGTACCAAAATGCCACTGCATCGATGTTCAGTTCAATTTGTATAATATGTTGTATAGACACATTTTTTGTTAAATCATTTAACCCAACGGCTTAATTAGAGACATAATAATTTGATAAACCAAGTGAGTAATTCTATAGATATTTTGAAAAATATTTTTCAAAAGACAGTGACCGTTCAACTAAAAAACAACAACTACTTCACGGGCTTATGCCCCGACGGATATTAAATTACAGTAATTTTTCTGTACGCTCTTAGCGTTCCGTATTATTGAATTTATTAATTACTCCCTTATTGTATTTTCTAAAAAAACTCGATACCTAGAAAATCAATGAAAATATTTAAGACTGCAAAAAATTGCTAAATATTTTTAACCGTAGTTAAATTAATTGTGAATAAATAAGTATTTTGTGTAATAAAATTGATAAAGTATAAAAAATATCAAATCAGAAAATCTTTTATAAAGCATTACTAAAGAATATAAGAACAGAAGAAGAAGAAGAGGTCTGTGTGATTTACTCAGCCGTAATATCTACATTTCATCCGTTAATTTTGAGCAATGGAAGAACCTCTACAATAATAGTAAAGTTGATTCTATTTTATTTTTATCCATCCACCACCGTACACTAACTACCGACAAGTAAATTCACTTGCGTCGAAACGTTTGAAAATGTTGGTACATCTTTTCTCTGGCGCCTTACACGTCTGTTAACATAATACAACAGTTACGAGGGACAGTCGTGTGGTTAAATACGTATATTATTGATTTACGGCACAATCTGATACAGGTTTTCAGGGCACAAAATACTACTATGAAAATTCATTTATTAAAGCTTAAGATTCGATAAAGTAAATTATTGATTAAATTGTTATATTTACCAAAGTAATGATTTCAAATGTTTAAGTATACTTAGTTTGGGGTGTCGTTTCTGTAATTTTTCAGTTTTAATGTTACGATTAGCAAATTTCAGTGTATAATAATTGTATACAATGAATAAAAATAATCAACTGGGAAATTTGTACAAGGATGACACAATTTAACATTCTTAAAGCTATTATTAAGCTTCAAACCGACACCATATTCAGGGGCTATTTTATTAAATTGATCTATAAATGTGTTTTCCAATTCTATAACGAGTTCCACAAAATTTTTGGGAGGCACAACCATATTACAAATGTTGGATGAAACACTATAATCTTTATATTTCATAAAAACGGTAGATTCTCCTTCTAGATCATTCACCTTAATAAATTCTAAGCAAGTGTTACAGAAATGCTGCAATAAACACTTTTTAAGTAGGTTTCCAGTAACGTATACCAGTGCATTCCCATCCACACTTTTTATATTTCTATAATCAGTCGTAAACACTTTTAGAGTATAGGTATTATTTGTAGTCGTAGAACTAACTGTACTTTCAAGCAATTTAGATTTTGTGTTAAGCAAAAATGCAAATTACAAATTTTTATCCTATTGTTCCACCGTTATATTGGCATACCGGTGGTTTGCTTTAAAACCCAAAGCATTTTTCCAAGCTTCTTATCTGCAATATAATATAGAAAATAAAAAATGTTTACTTGTATACTACTAAATTACCTCTTTTCTTACCTAATTTTGTCTTTTGCGCATCTAAAAAACGATCTCTCTTTCAGTTTACTGCGACAATCATCAACAGAACAATATACCACTCCAGACATTTTGCAATGAAATAAGTCACTATAATATTTATATTAAATACAACTTTATAATAAAAATATGTATAAATATTTTAATGCTCACGCAAATTATATTCCCGACATTTCGATCAACAACACATTAGCATTGCGTGCTACCCCTGTACTCAACACTTTCTCGAATTAAACTAGCCAGAACTCGCCAGACGATAGGAGGGGTAAGGAAATTTTCGATAACCCATAAATCGACGAAATGAATTTACTTGTTGGTAGTTAATGTACGGTGGTTCCACCAAGATTTAGCTAACGCCTCGGCAGATAACAATATCTGCATATCGCATTGCCGATTCTTTAGCCAGGGAAGCGGCTGGACTAAACATTTTAGGACCCAGTGACACCTACGACCTAACGACTTCGACAATTGCGGAACTAGGCAAACATTACACCCATGCTCAATCCCTTAAGAGATGGGATCAAAGGATGCAGTCTTGCCAGGATCACCCTGGGCGACTCTGGGAAGCTGGCGTCGAAGAAATATTTGGCGATGACCAGGAAAAGCCTACGTTTAACAGTAGGATTTCTGACTGACCACTGTCAACTAAGGAAACACATCCATACTAAGGGCTGGTGCAGGATGTGTGAACAGGAAGATAAAACTTTCAGGCATGTTTTATGCGAGTGTCCGGAGTTATCGTCAATAAGAGATTGTGTGCTCGTTGAGTCTTCTTGGCCTACACCTGCTGATATAAAGGAGATGTCTACTAGTGACCTGTCCACCTTCCTCGGAAGGACAGGATGGACAACTCCTCGGGAGGATGTACAATGGGTAACATGTGGCCTAAGTACTGTGAACGTTCTTGGGACCATAGATAAAACATACCTTGGGTGACACATGACAAACACTACCACAAAATTGGTGTGTCCTTCCTTAATTCGAGCTTGCGCACTATACGATTCCAGAAACCTAAATGCCACTTAGAACAAACCTTCCTCAAACCAATGCTTCCCAACTTGGAAACAAAAAATCTAGTCAGATAAGCAAGTAAACATTCAATATATTATGAACAAACATAACTTTTAACATAAAAATCCAATATTTTTCAACTTCCAATTAGGGAAATCTCCGTGTAGAAAATTATTCGATAAAATGAATTTAATAAACAATATAAAATTGGTCAGTAGAAATCATTTCGAAGGACTGCAACCACATAGCTGGACGATTGTACCGAGTTTAAATTTTAATTTAGTTTCCCAAGATCGGCTTGAGCTTTGTAGAGACTGAAATATGCCTCTCCACCGAAAGCTAGTTATACCGAATATTGTTGAGAAGAGCTTTAAGACCCGATCGCGTTCAAGTGGACCAGACACTCACATCAGACGAATGAAAATATAACAAAGGCACTCGAAATATCGGAACCGCTATACCCATTACTGTGTTATTGTATTCTACGCCGATAAATAATATTCTTTATATGACTTTGGAAGTAGATTTAAATTTACATTTAGGTTTCGTTGGGCCATTCAATTATTCGGGGATTTAAAGATTTCTAATTAAGTCCATCCGGAACTTAATTGTGTCGGCTTGAATCGTTTTTTTTTTTCGAAGGTTTCAAGAGTTATGTTGCTGCTTTTTCTTTGGTAATCAATTTGTTTTTTTTTTATGTTTTGGTATAGTGAAACGAAACAGTATATCGAGTTAAAAGTTAATTCAATTTTACCAGAAATGAAATTAACAAAAGCAGCGCTAACATTTTTTGTAAAGAACAAAAATCAAATCAAAACAAAATTTTTTAAACCCCAGCAACCTCCAACATGTTTTTTGACAAAATAATACGAAAGAATCAAAATAAACACTGCTTCACCAAAATTTAAAAAATTCACAAATATTGGATTTATGTTGAAAATTATTAACTGTTCCATTCACCAAGGTTTTAGTGTAACATAAAACTGTCATCGTTCTGACACTTCCTAAATTCTTGATTGACTAATCTTAGCGCTTCTCGGTGGCTTCTTTTTAAAATCCAGGGTCTTGTCCACCAACGGGCAGGATTTTCTTCTCGCGGTTAATAGAGCAACACAGGCTATAATAATACTGATTACCGTTACTAAAGCAATTCCCTCAATGTCTTACTCATCCATTCTATTAACTTCAATACTAGATTCTAGAGAAAAACTATATACACCTATTTGCTTTATTTTCACCCGCAAATTTTTTTCACTTTCTGAGGTTATGAAACAAGAACTGTAATTTTTTAACGAAGTTGGCAATACGTAACATTTCCACTATGCCTATCGATGTGATGCTTGTACTTTTTCTCGCAACGATTTGTCCCAGCAACAAGTCGCTGCGATTTGACGCAACGTGGAAAATGAACTTAAGGCGAGCTGTTTCCTTTTTAACAACATGGCGCGGGATGGCATTTCATTCATTCATTCATTCATTCATTCATACGTTTGGGTTGGGCTCAACACAGCTCAACAGCCCAGGCACTTGAACTGAATATTTGTACAGGGTTATTCATTATAAATATCCCAGCCCCTACCATAGTTATTATTGTATAAACAAAAAAAATTTTTAAATAAAAGTTGTGTGGTTATAAACCAATTTTATTATAACTTTAACAAAAGTACTGTGGCGTGCGTAGTTTAGGGGACACAAAAAAATTATTCGTTTTTTTAAATGAGACACCCTATATATTATTGAATTTTTGAAAAGATTTTCTTCTTCTGATTTCAAAAATATACCATGTCATACCCCTATCTTACACTGTTCTTTAGATATTAAGTAAAAGTTTTGGTCAACATTTAATTAAAATTACAAATAATAGATAACGAATATAACACTGATAACTTTACATTTACAATTATAAATAAATAATAACTTATAAAAGTTGTTCGAAGTGTCCACCATTATTTTCAATACATAATTGAAAACGTCTGATTATATTTTGAATTGTATCAGAAATGGCTTGATTGTTTACATTTAGATTATTTATTTCTAATTGAATTCGGTCTTTAATGTCTTGAATACAGTCATTATTATTATTTATTATCTTTTAAAAACCACAAAAAATGAGTTCATAGGGGATAGATCCGGACTGATAGGAGGTCATAATATGGTTCCATTATTCCCTATCCACACTTGAAATACATTGTTCAAATGCTCTTTAACAGGTAGGACATTATGCGGAGCTGCCCCATCTTGCATCCAAATCATATCCTGAAGTTGAACGTCCAAAAAATTCTCTACAAGAATATTTTCAACTTCAGGAAGAATCATTTCCAGATAGGTAACTCCAGTTGAATTGAAATCATAAAATATGGTTCCAACAATTTTGTTTCTGAAAATTCCACAAATAATCAGGATCTTCATCTAACTTTTGAAGCATTTGACGGCAAAACTCAAACCTTTTCCTTTTATGAACCTCTGTCAAAACTTGTACGGGTAAAATTTTATATGGTTTGTAATTGTTAGTTTTCAACGTACGTTGTATTTTAGAGTAACTCATATTCAAATGAACTGCCGCATTATTTATACTACATTCAGAATTTTCTAAAAAATAATATAGTGTTTCAAAAAACTTCTCAAGAATACCTATAAGAGGGCTTACCTTCTAAATAAAGCAGTATATCTAATTGATCTTCGTTATTTGCATGAACTAGTCGCCTTTTTCTATTAAAACCACCGATATTATTTACCTGTTGGTAAATACGTCTGAACGTATTGTCTGCGGGTGTTTGACGATTTGGATACAACTCCCTGTATGCTCTTTGCGCTGCACGTTTATCTTTGTTATTTTCTATATAGCAAAGGAATCTCAATTTTAGAAAATCAATTTTTGTACGTTTCAGATATTAAATGGAAATTCCAGTGATTCTTCAACCTCAGCAATACAATCCTGGGACGCGAAATAAGGTGAAAACGCACACAGGTAATTATAACGATTCAATTGCGAAGGTGGAGGCGGCACGACATCCTCCCGCCCCTCGCCGTACTCGAGACGATCCTCGTGCCCGCTGCAGGAGGTTATAGCTTGTATAAATTACAAGTCGGGTGCTAATTGCCCCATAAATTCAAAGTCGGGTTCCTACCACCACCCCCGTCTCTTTTACTAGTTTTAATTAGTTGCTGGGTAAGTACTTGCGAGTGTATTTATAACTAACTACCTTATTGCAAGGGTGGCGCGAGTTTCTTACAAGGAATATTCGGCGAATATTTCTAGGTGGGGATGTGAGAATTGTCTGTTTTTGGATAACTTGTAGTGTTCAACGAATTTGTAGAGATCAGAGTATAGATGAACCTTTTTAATTCGACCATTGCTTTGCAATTTGGTCAACATCATTTTCTAACTGCTAAAAGTTTTTGCAAATACTAATCTGTCAACTTTACCAATGAACAAGATTCCCATGGGACACTAGTGAGTTTATTTTTGATAAGATTATGATTACAAAATAACATTCGTTAGAGAAATCTCCTATTGACAACAAATACTTATTTGCTAAAAAAATCAATCCCTTGGTGTTTTTGTATAATCTGTTACAATTTACCAATATTTTTAATGAAAATGAAATGTACTTCTCACTGAAACCATTAATTTTTTAATGTCTGTAATAAAATGCATATTATACATTTTTTGTCCGATATAGTAGCATCTAGCGGCATCTATGCGTGACTAGCCATATCTAGCAGTAAAATTTTAATAATATTGAAGTTTTCTTGAATCAAACAAAATAGTATCGCCTCCCTTTAGTAGATGTCAGACATAAAATTGTATTTGGAAATAATGAATTCTACTTTACCGACATCACAAATCTTAAAATTATTTCACATGTTTGAGTGTTTGACATATAATAATGTTCTAGGTTATTTTTTTCTAACAATTTTGAAAAATGTGGAAAAATGTTACCTCAACAATAATCTCCACACTAAAAACACCGAAGTTTTTACTACCCAATGAATTACTATGCCAACCAGCTAGAGTGAGTAAAAGATCTGTTCAATTGAAATTTTTAAAATTTCCATTTCTTTTGTATAAAATTTTTTAGACTACGTTTATTTTACAACGAAAAGTTCCCCCTCAACTGCATAAGAAAGGAAAACCACAAAAAACATTAAGAAGTAGACATTATATATATGAATTAGTAAAAGACACAAGTGTTGAAAGTCAACCAAATATAGATGTTATTCTTACATCATTTGTAGAAGGTTTAGGAAATGTAGGAGAAAAAGTATCGGTAAAAGCAAATAAAGCTTACAGCCAATTATTGTTGCCTGGTTTAGCTGTGTATGCAAGTCAAGACAATGAAATAAGATATAAAAGTGCAGCAACTGATAAAGATGTAATTAGATACAGTACTCCAACTGCAGCCTATGTAAGTTTTATATAAAGAGTTAATACAAATTATTTTATAACTGGTCAACTTTCACTTGTTCAATGTGCTTTTCAGACTGTTAAAACGTTATCTCGGATAGTCTTATCTGTGGTTATGAATAAAGACACGCCTTGGACATTAAAACCTTGGCATGTGAAAGCTTCGTTCAGAAAATGTGGCTATAATGTTCCAGAAGAAACTATAACTCTTCCCGAAAAACCTATTTCTGGACCTAACTTAGATTTAGAAAGCAAAGAATTCTTTGTTACAGTTACAGTGGGTATTCATTTAAACAGTGCATGACTGAGAAGTAAAAAAAAATTTTTTAGATAAACAAACAAGAAAAAGTAAATGTGCGCTGTAGACTACATCATTGGAGTACAGAAGTTGCCGCGAGATTACCTCATGTTCACAATTTTTGGGAAATACCAGCAGAACCTATTTTACTTGAACAAGCATCAGTTTTAGAAGCCCTTCCTAAAAAACCACCTATTAAAGTTAAAGTAGAAAAGAAAAAATTTAAATAAATATATAATTGTAAGCAATTTAATTTATTTTATCATCAGTACTGTTGGTTTTCTGAGTGATGATTTGGTATTTCCCCTGTATTTTTACATTCTTCTAGATATTTTGTATGGCTAAGTCTGACTTATTTTATAAATTTTAATGGATCTCATCTAGTTCTTGGCTTGTGCTTAAAAGTCCAAGCAACGAATGAAAAATAGCGGAAATAATTAATGTAAAAGCCAATTTAGGCACACTTGTAGGGGTAGGTGTTCTTAACAAAATACTAAAAGCACTGAGGGGTGGGGGCGAAGCTAAGAGTGCGAGGGGTCTTTAAAGGTCCCTTTTTTCAGTTTTTGGTTAATAACTCGAAAAATACCGCCTCTAGCGTGTTCATGTACTAAATTTATCTACATAAAAATCTCTATAAATAAGGTTTTATACACCATTTTGCTAAGATCAATGCTTAAGAAGATATGGAGGCAAAAGATGGAAAATTGTCGTGCATAGGCAAAAGATCATTTTCAAAACGGAGTCGGGTGCCACAGGGTCGTTCATGCTTACTGGGTTGAGGATTCCTTCTTCTCCCTTGGCCCAACCCCATTGGATAGGTGGTAGGGGGTTGCTGAGCCACTGTTGTATCTATAAAAAAGTAATGAGAGCAATGTAAGAATTCATCACAAATTAATTTTTGTAATTTTAAGAAAGCAGTGGGTATTTAAAGCTACATGTGAATGGATTTACCCATAGATAAACTCTGAGCGAGTGTTGCTTTGAAGCTCCTTTGGTAGGAGGAAGAGTTGCCATGTTTGACTTGGGCTTCATTGACGCTTTCAAAAATGCCGAATACCTATGTTCGTTCAGGTTGTTTTGATGAGCAGGCGCTTTGTATATAGCCAAAAACAGCTTCTCGCCAGCCTGTTCGATATCCTCAGGTAATGCTGAGGGATCATTGAATATTGTTGAAATGTCTTGAGTAAGGTCAGGATTTTCTGTGGACAGCTAACGATTCCCACTTTACTCTTTCATGTATCGCCGAGGTAGTGTCGCATCCGGAGAAGAAGCATCGTTTTGGCGATTGGAAGTTGTTGAAGTTGCCGCACTGGAAACAATTTGTTCTCCCACGGCCTGTCTTCATGAAGTACATATTGATTGATTGTGGTGCCAATCCAATGAGAACTATCAAGTCCACATCTTCCCCAACTATTACTACAGTTGAATGTACAGCAGATTTATCCAACCCGCACCTCACATTAGTGCCGTCAGCATCCCCTGTAGCAATAGTTGTTTCAATCCCGGCTGCTGTCATTTTCTCACTGAGCAAGTGAATCAACCTTGTTTTGTTCCTTTCATTAGCAACAGAAGATTTTGTGACACCTCTTCGCTTCTGCTCCGCTCGTTTTATGGTGTCGACATCACTATAACCATCAAAAACCTCCATACAATTTTCACCGTAGTGTTTCTCCAACAATTCACCTCTACCGTCTAAGTCTCCAACGACGCACACCAACACCCCTCTTAATGCCCCCATTTCAAAATATACTTCGAAATAATTTTATATTAACACACGAGCATTGATTTATCCATGGGAACAAAGGGCGGTAAGAGGTTGATTAATTAAACAATAAAAACGTTTTTTTTTTTCAATTTTCCATCTTCCGCCTCCATATCTACTTAAGCATTGATCCTAGATAAAAAGTGTATGGAACCTTTTTTAAAGAAAATTTTATGTAGATTAATTTAGTATATGAACACTCTTTCGCTAGAGGCATTATTTTTCGTGTTATTAACAAAAAACTGGAAAAGGGGACCTTTAGAGACCCCCCGCACCCGTAGCTTTACCACCACCCCTCAGTGCTTTTAGTATGTTGTTAAGGACGCCTTTCCCTACAAGTGTGCCAAAATTGGCTTCTACATGAATTATTTCCGCTATTTGGTATTTTTGGTCTTTGTTGCCTGAACTATAACCCCAAGTCACATCTTGATGTGAAAAAAAAAATACTGTAGATATCATTACAAAATGAAAAGCAAATGTAAATGTGTAAAACTTATATTTATTGCCACCCAAAATTTACATTCTAAAAGGTATCCTAAGGTTTTTTGTTTTTATCAGAAACAGTGTATTTGTCATAGCTCCTTGTAGGATCGTAAGGTTCCCACCGACTAGCTGGAAAAATATGCTTATTTCTTTCATACCAACTTCTTAAAAGCACTTTACCAGCATGTGAATCTTCTTTTTCTATTGAGGCATCACTTAAAAGTCTGATGTCGTCATGAACATCAAACTGAAAAAGTGGACCACTTTTGCCTCTAGCCTAGAAAATAAGTAATTTATTGAAAAATTCTTCTACTAATTCGAATTTTATACTAACTTTAGTTACTATGAAGTCATAAAAAGTATAATGGTGTGGTAAAATCAAATCTTCTTTAACATACATAAGTTGATCTGCCATTACTGTTTTCAATTCTGAAAATTCTCTTCTTAATAATTCCAATACTCTTTGCAAAAACTGGTAGATAGAATTTCCTAAAAAAAATACTGTGATTACAACTTTCCAAAAGGCTTATTTTTCCATGGCCAGTTACCGATCAATTAAAATTGGGATAGATAACTGGAAATCAGAGTTTTGTACCTTTTTTAACCCTAACGGTTCTTCTATGTCCAGAACCGTCCCAATAACTGAATGTAATATCAATTTCTTCTTCTTTCAATTTTTCTTGTTGCTCAGCCCACTCTTGTCTCAATTCTTCTCTCATTCTATTCTCCTCCTCTTCCCTTTCTCTATCAGGCAAGAAACTGGTGTCTACATTTGGATTTTTTCGAACCTAAAGATTTCTTTAAATTAATTAAAACTTTATGTGATGGCATTATACCCATACCTTCTTTAGGTTAGACTTGTAAACTTCTTCCTTGGATCGCTTAAATGTGCTGGGTTGAAATATTTCTTCATCCTCATCATTGTTTCCCTCACCATCTTCTTCAAGTGAAAATGACAGGGCTTGAATCTATAATCATACTTAATACTTTTTACTATCAACTGAAAGTTGTAGAGAATGGAATATTTGTAATTAGTATTAACAATACAAAAGTTATCATAAATCTACCTGTTTCTTCTGTTTGTTTTTTTCTGCTTGCTTTGCCTCCATTTGTTTCTGTTTCTCTCGTTCCTTTTCAGCCTGTTTTTGGGCTAATTTCTTCTCGCGTTCTTTAACAATGTTTTCTTGTTTTGCTTTCATCTCATCAAGTGTGACCAAACCAATTGTAGAGCTCTACATTTTAAAACACAATAAGTATACATGGTAAGTGGCAACTAACAAGTGGGTATAACATTTACTTACTTTGAGTTGCTGTTCCACAGCATCATAGTGTGTTGCAAATTTAGTTTCAATATTGTTTAGTTTTAAATCTTCCTCAATTCTTTTCTTTCTAATTTCTAGATCTTGCATTTCTTTTTCCCGTTTTTTCATTAACTGCATGGCTCTGCCTGCTTCGCTTGCTGCTCCTTTGTAATGCGCCATTTTCACACTATTACAAATTTTCAATACTAAACACCAGCAAGAGATAAAGAAGTTTAACACCAGCCAAAATTATACAAACTAACTAACCAAACAAACTTGAGGTTTGACGTTATGACAATTTATAAAAAAGATAGACAACCCAACAAACAATTTTAAACCATGACCATAGACCCATGACGTCTGCACCATAGAGATATATATATTTTGTCTATGGTCTGCACCATAGAGATATATAATTTATTTTGTCTATGGTCTGCTCGTTATCTGTGGTCTACGCACGTTATCTATGATCTATGCACACTGACAGTAGTGACAGTTGAAATTTGTTTGTTTCCTGGAAAATAAATAAAATTCAAAGTTCATTACAATTGACATGGAAATTTTGAAATATCAATGGCGTTACTGCATATGAACTAACAAAAATTAGTTCACCGGTTTTTTGATAGATGGCGCTGTTTTTTCTGGGATTTACATAAAAGTGGCGCCATCTATGAAAAACCTACGAAGTAACAAAAATTAGTTCACCGGTTTAATGATAGATATCGTTGGGATTCACACAAAAGTGTCGCCATCAATGAAAAAGCCTATGAGCTAACAAAAATTAGTTCACCGGTTTATTGATAGATATCGTGTTTTTTTCTGGGATTCACAAAAAAGTGGCACAGTCTATGAAAAAACCTACGAACTAACAAAAATTAGTTCACAGGTTTAATGATCTTTGTCGTTGTTTTTTCTGGGATTCACACAAAAGTGGCGCCATCTATGTAAAAACCTATGAACTAACAAAAATTAGTTCCCGGTTTTTCGATAGATGGCGCTGTTTTTTCTGGGATTCACACAAAAGTGGCACCATCAATGAAAAGACCTATGAGCTAACAAAAATTAGTTCACCGGTTTATTGATAGATATCGTTGTTTTTTTTTTGCTGGGACTCGCACAAAAGTGGCGCCATCTATGAAAAAACCTATGAACTAACAAAAATTAATTCACCGGTTTTTTGATATATGGCGCTGTTTTTTCTGGGATTCACAAAAGTGGCGCCATCTATGAAAAAACCTACGAACTAACAAAAATTAGTTCACCGTTTTTTTATAGATGGCGCTGTTTTTTCGGGGATTCACACAAAAGAGGCGCCATCTATGAAAAAACCCATGAACTAACAGCAATTAGTTCACCGGTTTTTTTAGATGGCTCTATTTTATTCTGGGATTCATACAAGTATAAATCAAATATGGCGACTGCGACACAGTGAATGTCAATGTCAGATGTCAACGAATACACGGTACGCAAAATTCACGGAATGAGAAAGGCCAGTCCTGGGACTCTGCACGTTATAGAATTCTACTATCGACTCAATTCTACACAATACAAAACTTGTCGACAAAAGTGTTCTATATGTGAAGAAGTGAAGACGTGTCGTTCGTAGTTTACTGATGAAATAAAAAAAATAGTCGAATTACAAATATCTTTATTTATCATAAAAATAATCATAAATTATGAATACACTGACAGACTGAAAATTGTTTAATCAACAAATAAAGAACTAATCGATTTGTCTTTTGGCAATATGTACACTTTTTCTAACTAATTTACACTAAACACAACACAACAATTAATTGAATATAAAATTATCTTCAAGGAATGGAATGCTGTCGAATATTTACAATCCTAAATCCGTAAAAAACAATTAAATATTTTAAAAAACAGTGGCACTTGACACATTGAAACATCGAGGACCTTCCAAGCTACAAATAAACAACACTTCAAAGTCGAATTTCCTAATCGATTAATTTTATTTCTGTGTGTACATATTTTCCAGTAATTTGACCTACAAAAAGGGTCAATTGTGGTTGAAAATTGGCGAAGTAGTTTCCGCTATTAAAAATGTTTCAATCTGTACATAGTCAGGATTAGGATATAAATTTTAACAAGTATTGTTTTAAGAGTTTTTCATTAATATGTTGAACCTCACTATGCATACAGAATAGTAAAATTCAACATTAAGAATTGCTCCTCAAATATTTTAGATTTATAACGATATAATAACTATCTGGCTGGAAGCACTGTCAACTTGGAGAGGGACAATTATAGTTTTGGTCTCATTTCTTGAAGAAACTGTTCAATTCAATTCAAGAGAGAGAAAACAATATGTTACTGACAAATGACTTACAAATCTTGCCTGATTAATAGCAGACATGTTAATTGACTAATGACAGTTAATTTATAGGTTAAGATGTGAAGCTTGGTTTTCATGTGACATAAATAAAGTCGTGACGTTTAATGTCGCGACATTGATGTCATGGAATCAAGATAGTTTTGAATGTTTGTCACATTTTCAATGTTTTCCTCACTTTAATGAATAAATTCAACATTACTAAAAGTTCCGTTCACTGAACAAAAAGTTTGATGTCAGTTTCCTCACCAACACAGACAAGTGACACTTGACAGTAGATTCGAAATCAGTCTAATACAGAAATACAAAAAATGTAATCAACTTGAAATAAAGCTAACGTGTGTTTATTTGTAACTAATACTTTCTGGAAGTCCTCTAGCTAAAATTATAATAATAATCACAGACAAATGTAACTTAACAAAAAAGAAAAAACAATCCAATCACTGGTCAATAAAAAAAAATCTAAAATCGTATTGCCGTTTCTTATATATATTTTTTTGGTTGGATGTAATATCCAAATTTTGATTATTGATGTTATTTAAATCGCTAATATTGCATACTTACTAATGCATCATTTTTTTTCATTCATTTGATTATACTTTTTACAATAAATTATCAGTCGGTTTTTAACATTCAACCAACGAGCGAATGAATTACAAATGAAAGACAAATAAAATATTGGTTGAACGTTATAACTAGTTTTACACAGAATAAAAAAAGTTGAGTGGACACTACACCTCATTTCAAACTGTTTGTGTAACTAAAGGTACTTTGACATCTGACGTAAACGACAAATTGACAGTTCACATTAATAGAGGAGTTTAGTCTAAGGTCAGTGTGGCCAACAAAAGTGTTTTTTTCTGACAAGAACTACAGTTAAGGTCTACCCTTCAAAACATAAGATTTTTGCATGTTTTTTATCATTGCGAACATCTATATTGCTTTATTAAAATAATGAATACATTCCCGAAGCGTATCTCTTGAAATTTAAAATGACTTTTTAGATGAATACTCAACATATCGGCGGCCAATAATTCTAGGAACTGACAGTTCTACTTTTGTTGGCCACACTGACCTCAGACTGAACTCCTCTATTATGTGAATTACTTGATACTTATTGCAAGACACTTCCAAAGAGTAGACGACCATTCAACTGAAGGTATATTAACATCTGACATTTTTGTGTCAGACAGTGATATTTGCTATGTAAACTCGGCTTCTGCAAGTTATGACTGGCCTGAAAGAAATCGCGTTAGTTGACTAGTCTACTTTTGTTAGTTTGCGCCTCAATTACAATTAAATTACTCCTTCAAACTCAATCTTCCCAAGGAAGCTGACAATCTGTGAAGGGGTAAGTCCATCTACATTCTCATGACACACAAACGCAGCTCCTCGAGTTTGTAGTTTGCTTTCCAAGACTCAACAAGTCCAGTTTTTGTAGTCAGTTGCATTAGGCGATAGATTGAGCTTGGACGTCCATCTTGGATCAGTTTGTAAACAAACACATGTCCGCAACAAGTAGGGAGTATGGCGTTTAGATCACATAGCATGGCCCTTTGCCCAATCTTGCTATTTTACATTAGACATGTAAAAGTATCTTTATGTCCGCAAAAGTAACCAATTTAAATTTTTTGAATAAAACCATTTTCGTTACCACTCAACTTTTTTAAATCCGAGTTGCTGAACGCATCAGAGGTAGCTTCATTTTTTTTTTGGAATGACAGTTGACAGATAATACTGACAAGTTGTCAACCGCATCTTTTCTCATTAAACAACCATTTGTACTTATCGATATTATACTGTAATGTTTAACAGGAAGCATTTACCTTTTTTATTTTAGAGATTGAAAAACGCCGCGTTAAATCGCAAACATAAATAAAAAAAAATATCCGGGTGACGATTTTCCATCTCTAGGGGGTGTTTTAGTTCCCCTGGTAAGTTTATTATATTTACATAAATACTATACAATTAACAATCTTTGGTTGTATAAAGACGTAACTGAGCCAACAAAAAAAGTCCATCGGTGAATAAAAATCATAACCTTAAAATATATAAAAATGTTTTTAACAAGGACACTTGGCATGGAGCAATTTTATTTGCAAGAAATTGGGGCAAGTTTTTGGCGAATCATCTCCGTGTTGAAGCTATTAAAAGGCAGGAACGAACATTCTGTTCAGTTGCCATTGCAACACAGCCAAGCTGTACTGAATGCACTCACTTCCATAGCAATGTTGAGCTAGTATGGGGTAACGAGGTAACCTGGATAAAATCGAAAATAAACATCTAGAATGGTTGGAAATCTGAGCAGAGGAGACATTGGCGAAACACTTCATCAGAGGACATTTGCCAAATTTACTACAGGCCTAAATAGACGAAGGTGAGAAACCTATCAAAGTTGTAGAAGTAGATATGACATCTGGCGTCTTGCATTGCAAGTTGTATTGCTTCATGTCAAACAGTCTCAAATTACCGGTTATTATAAAAGTTTGATTAAAATGTATTGATTAGGGCCGGGCGATTATCAAAAATAATAATCGATTATATAGAATAATCGATTATTTTCGATTAATCGAACAATCTTTTAATCGAAAATAATCGATTAATCAAAAATGATAGATTTATCGAAAATGATCGATTATTCGGAAATAATAATGGCAGCAGGAACGCTATAGAAAAATAGCTTCCCATTGAATACTGAAAATTGAAATATATATTATACCACAACATACAGTTTTAGTTTGTTTTTACTGTGTATCAAACTACAATGTTACATACTTTATTTTCACCACTTCCAGCTGCCGTTATCTAGAATGATGAAAAAGAATAAATCTTCGATTAATTGATTAGATTTGATTAATCGAGTATTTCCTATTAATCGATTATTTTCGATTAACCGATAATTTCCGAATATTCGACTTTTTCGATTATTGGATTATTATTCAATTATTTTCGATTAATCGATCACCTGAATCATCGATTATTTTTCGATTAATCGATTATTTTGCCCACCCCTAGTATTGATGCATTTGTCTCGTTCGGAAAACTAATGTTATCGAGGTTATGTTTCGTTCTTCCGATGGTTTTTCTAAATAAAAATAATACTAAAATAAATTGCCGTTCAAGACAATAATGAGATCTAATACAATTCTCAAAAAACATATCTCCTTCATTCTCTCTTTTTTTTTCTATGTATATATATCAAGAGCTTAACCTACATAATTACAAAATTTACATAAGGGTACCAATATCTCATCTTTGTTTTGAAATTGCTAAAATTTCCAAAAAAAACAAAAATCACCTTCTAAACGACAAGTTTTCAAAGACACGCAAAGTTTGTCGTTTGATTTATCTCAAGCACTGTTTATGATTTTTTTTTGAACTTGTTTTATTATACTGAAGGTTTGTCAAATTTTGTCAATTTAATCTTGTCACTAAAAAGGCGTGAACAACTGCTGTGTAATAAAATAAAAGCCTAAGTGTATTGTCCAGCAGAAAGCGCACGCGATAAATCTGATCTATATGTTTTGGTTAATAAAATCGTTTTGACATTTTTGAAATTTGTATATGATACAAGTCTAGTCGACAAAACAATGTAAAAACGATATTTTTCGACTCCTGTTTTAATTTAATCATTAGATATGCAGGAAATGCATTTTAATGACAAGTTGCAACTTACGATCATCAGTTTTAAATATTTTTTTCCATTTCTATCGCGAAGTTATGGTGCAAATTGCAATATTTTACTTTTTTACAAAAAAACGGTTGGTGAACACAATTTACATGAACAATTCAAAACTCATTTGTTACAATTTATCCGAACCCGTTACTAAACGTCGAAATATAAGCGCTCCATGTCATTTTTTTCATTAACTATATCGCTCTGAAAAGTCGGTTGGTACATTACTGTAAACATTTTCCAATTAAAATCTTACCCAATGCAAAAAACCCCAAAAATGTCAAAATTATAAAGGGATGTAACCGGAATATGAAAAAAATGAATGAAATATACTGAAAACGATCGTTAGTTACATCCCTGGACCAGGATAACGACAAATAGAATTCTATTTTAGTGACGTCACGTTACCTAACAACCGTTTCACATCGTTTACATGCGATAAATTTGAATCATGACATGGGATCTAAAGCGTAGAATTGACTTCATTCTACAAGTCTTAAGAAGAATGGAAAAAACCATAATGGACTGAAAAAGCTAAACCAAAGCTAAAGAAGTTTAGAAAATGTCAAATATGTGTCAAATAACCAAAAAGTTTTTTGAATTGATACTATTATTCCGAAGATTGTCGAACCTAGATTTCTATAATCGCAAAAGATGTGACGTGATACCAAATTTCAAGATTATCGCCAGCTTTTGGGTGACGTCACTAAAATAGAATTCTATTTGTCGTGATCCCACCACTGAACATCATTAGATATGCAGGAAATGCATTTTAATGACAAGTTGCAACTTATGATCATCAGTTTCAAATTTTTTGCCATTCCTATCGCAAAGTCATGGTGCAAATTACAATATTTTACTTTTTTTACAAAAAAACTGTTGGTGAACACAATTTTCATAAATATTTTTAAACTCATTTGTTACAATTTATCCGAACCCGTTACTAAACGTCGAAATATAAGCGCGCCATGTCATTTTTTTCATTAACTATATCGCTTTGAAAAGTCATTTGGTACATTACTGTACAAATTTTCAATTAAAATCTTACCCAATGCAAAAATAGATGAAAAAACCTCAAAAATGTCAAAATCGTACACATTATAAAGGGGTGTAACCAGAATATGAAAAAAATGAATGAAATATACTAAAAACGATCGTTAAATCTTCTCTAAGTTACATCCCTAAACTATAATAAAAGTTTTCTAGTTTACGGACAATCGAACGACTGAATTTGGAAAATAAAATACACAAGAAAGCGCTCTCTGACTACTACGACTGATCACCAATTTCCAAATGCGCTATGGAAAATATTACAGCTGCCAAACTCGATTTATTCGTACCATTTTTTTAATCGAATATCAGCCAAATCTCTCTTTAACAAGAAACATAAGTTTTTTCTTTCCCTTGTAAGCTACTTTCATATTTTCTATAAGTTGCGTAAACTGCGCATGGCCGTCGTGCGCCAACACGAATGTATCTCTAGCTTTCGTTAGAAAGTCTATGAAATCTCCGTAATGACGAGGTGAGATATGAGTTAACCTAGAAATGAAAAAAAATCAGTTAATACTCACAAACAAGACTAGTAGACCAGGGTCGATAATTTTTGAATAAAAAAAAATAATAGTAGGATAAAACCCATTAGAAAAGGAGGGAAATATGATATAATTGAAGAAAAAATAAATTACGGGCGATCCGAGTTTGGGAAGAGGGAGGGGGTGAGTTTTTAAGGGTAAAAAATGGTTTATCTCGATTTCCGGCAAAACTACAAGTCCTACGGAAAAAAGTTAAATGGCAAAGTTGTGAGTAATAAAAATCCCTACAACTTTTGTATTCACAATTTTCACACATAACCTCAAAATTTATGTGAAAAACTCAAATAACCAAGTTTTTGGTTTTTCATTTTCATCTTTTTCATAATAAAAAGTATTTTTTTTTCGAAATTTCGTGAAAACTCACCTCATTATGTCCCAAATAGACTGTAATTTATTTGATTTGAAATATTTTTTTTTCACTCTATTTTGACTTATATCAAAAACGCACCCTAATTTTCAATCGAAAATTCTCGCGTCAAAATATCAGCTTTTTTCAAAAAGTCGGTGGGCTTTTTGTTAGTTGAAATCTCTACTTTCTGATAGTCTGGAAAAAATATACATCTCCATGGTAAATGTTCTCAGAAATTGCAAAAAATGAAAAAAACTCAAATTCGAAGTTTGTACAATTTACAATGAACAATTTCATCGAATAAATGTCATTGCTGCAATTTTTTCGAGTTAAAAAGTTTATTGATTAAATTCGAATTACATTCATGTCATAGAAAATCTCATAAAATGTGAATATACAAATGTAAATCGTACTATTGAATTTAGATAGTTCATTTTGATTAAATTACAATAATTATTTAAAAAACGTTAATCTTGATATTTATAAATACATTATCTTGAATTCTAATCATCTATCCGTTAATTTTTGTTTCTTTAATGGCATTTCTTCATCGTTAGACTCGACAAACCTTTCTAACCCTAGTTGATCTTCGAAATCTTCAAGACCATCACCTTTTTCGTCTCCAATGTTATTTCCAGACTGCATTGGTTCTTCATCCACAATTTCATCTGAATCATTTACTTCCTCGTAGGTTTTTTTCTTCCATATTGGAGCAATTTTCAGAACCATGACAATTTGTACATAAATTTGTGAATTTTAAACCATAAACCATGTTTTCGGCAGCCACATTCCAAATTATTACACCCAGTTTCACAGCTACAGCAAATAGTTTTGAGCAATACTTCCGGAATTAAATCCTTTTCTGTAAATTTGGGCATAATGCCACGTTGATGTTTCTTTCAGCTTCCATCTGTTGCTGTCAATTTGTTGCCCATTCAAGTTTGAAGCTGATAATATGCTCTGTAACAATGCTGTTCTGCTGCTCCTCCAGTGGGTGAGAGGTTTGCCAAAATGAAGGATGATTTAATTTTTGCCAATTGATTTTGAAATCTTGATTGACTCAGTGTTATTTTTTAATTTTTACATTTATAAATAGATTTGATTAGCTGTAATCCATTTTTTAAGTTACGTTACTTTAAACCGCTTTAAACCCATATCTCTATGAAACACCTTAAAATGCGCTAAAATTTGCCGTAGGTCACTCAGGTATATAAATTATCGTAAAACAGCAATAAATAAGCATCAACAAATATTGTTTAAAAAGGATTCTACAACTTTTTCAAAATATTGTAGATGTCTTATTAAATATTAACTCCATTATAACTTATTTGTTTGTTAATTATAGTAGTGTATTTCGATTTGCAATTTTTTCGTCTATCAATGTAACATGGAATCTTACGTTTTTTGAGTAATTGAAGTGTAAATTTTAATAAATAGCCCAAAATTGTCTATAGTGATTAAAAAAAACGTTTTTTTTTCAATTTTTGCATTTTCTGAGAGCATTTACCATGGAGATGTATATTTTTTTCCAGACTATCAGGAAGTAGAGATTTCATCGAACAAAAAACCCACCGACTTTTTGAAAAAAGCTGATATTTTGACGCGAGAATTTTCGATTGAAAATTAGGGTGCTTTTTTGATATTAAGTCAAAATAGGGTGAAAAAAAATATTTCAAATCAAATAAATTACAGTGTATTTAAGACATAATAAGGTAAGTTTTCACGAAATTTCGTAAGAAAAATACTTTTCTTGTAAAATATAAAAATAAAAAACCAAAAACTAGGTTATTTGAGTTTTTCACCTAAATTTTGAGGTTATGTGTCAAGTTGTAGGGCTTTCTATTACTCACAACTTTGCCATTCAACTTTTTTTCCGTAGGACTTGTAGTTTTGCCGGAAATCGAGATAAACCATTTTTTACCCTCAAAAACTCACCCCCTCCCACTTCCCGAACTCGGATCACCCATAATTTATTTTTTCCCTCAATTATATCATATTCCCCTCCTTTTCTAATGGGTTTTATCCTACTATTATTTTTTTTTTCACTTTTTACTATTTTTGAAGGCTTCGGCACTGGTCTATGGTACGTATTTAAGCATACATTTTTGACACATTTTACATGGAAGAAGTGTCATTAGATTGACAGTTGACGTTTTACACATACATATTATCACAGAATACACCAGCCTAACAAGAAATGAAAGCCGGCGTAAATCCTTTGATGTTTTGGAGGCAAAATTTCGTGACCTTCAAACTGACGTTGACAGATAACGGATCAAGTTACACTGAGAAAATTGTTCAAAAAATGTAAATTAAATGTCAACTACACGCAAAAAAGTGAAACCAAAGAATCTCAAATAAAAATTGTTTATTTTTATGACTTGTTTCGACAAAGTTTTAATTGTTCAACTCAATTTATGAATTGTTTAAATTAATTTAAACAGCTTAACAAATATTGTGAAAAATATATAAATATAAGTTTTAGCTTCTGTTTTTGGAGTAGGTACCAACCATTATTGAAAATAATGAGCTCTTGTTTAACCAAATGATTCTTATTTTCTATATTGTTATCGAAATTATATGTGTAAGTATGTTTTTATGTAGCACTATATGTAGGATAGGGTGAATCTAAAAACCAATATAATAATAATAGATTATATATTTATCAGTTTACAATAGAAAGAATTTCAGTAAATGATGATAAAAAATTACAATAAGTATGGTGCTTGAATATAAAATTATTATTATTTATATATTTAAAAGTTACACTTCACCAGATTCTAAATTAAATTTTACACCCAGAGAAAATGTACCGATATCTGTGACAACGAAGTTATAAAAAAGAAGCGACAGTAAACTTTTCTCCATAGTTATCGAAGTTTTGTTGTGTTTTTCAATTATTATCATCCATCACTTGAATGACAGCCACGAATTGCACAAGTTCATAAAATACTTCAACCTAGAATTGTAACTGGGACTGGAGAGAATGTTTTAAGTTACGATGCGGCCAAATTGCAGAGGGCACTGATCATCAACAATCGTAATGTCAAGATGTCAAAATGGAAGGAAAAATAAACAAACCACGTAAAAAACTTTGTTGTGTTCTGGTTTGCTGAGACAAAACGAGTGCTTAACATCGGTTTCCAAAACGTGGACCTGAAGTATTTGACTCCTGGCTGAGAAATATTAATAATGTGAAGTTATACTGCATGCCTGCAAAACAAATATACCAAAATTCCCGTGTTTGTGTTAGACACTTCAGTGATGACTGTAAAGTACCAGGAAAAAGAGGCTGAAAAGAAAAGCTGTTCTCATTTTATTCATTCCAGGTAATTACCCAAATTTAATATTAGGTGCAAGTTTATAGGTTGATTAATAATTAGGATTCTCCTTTTACGGTGTAAAAAGTAACCTAATACTATTTCAAGAGGAGATGATATGAAATTTCCAAAATTCATGAATACTAACAAGGATTCAACATTTGTTGATCCAAAAATGAAAGCAACTATATCAAATTTTGTTCTAAAAAAACGCTTTCAAAGTAGAAGACACTATAGAAATGAGTATAGGTTCTTTATACGTAACCCTCCTTGTTGAATTGTTTGAACTAGATGCTAGACCACATGGATAAAAAAATAACACAAAATACTTATATTTTAGGAATGAAAATAGCAGAATATTGGGAAATAATCTAGTTAGGTAGTATGTTGTGTGTTATGTATAGGTATGTGTGTTAAAAATGTTGTTATTATCACTAAATAAATATTCAATTCCCCAGTCTTTTTATTTCAAATATTCGTCGTTCACCATATTTCCTAGACACACAAATTATGTATTGCAAACTTTACCTTCTGCAAAAATGTTGCATTATGTTGCTTTAACTCTTACTCTGCTGCACAAGTTTTTTAGAAATAAATTGACTTTTTACCAAAAGAATACAAAGTGCAGCTTTTATGAAAACATATAAATTATAAATGATAGTAATTCTCCAAATCTTACATCAACAAGAGTTTGCCAAATATTCTCTTATGTTCAGCTCTGATGCAAGATTTGGCGAAATATTATCAGTTATAATTTATATATTTTTATAAGCAGCTGAATTTTGTGTTCTTTAGGTAAACAGTCGATTTATTTTTTAAAAAGATAAAATTCTCCATCAACTAGATATTTAAAATTCCCGCTGAATTTTATAGTTCCTGCGGCCAAACTTCAGATGGCAGTTAAAACAGTAGTCACTGCTGACAACGTGACAACATAGGAGTTACAATTCTAGGTTGAAGTATTTTATGCTTAATACTGCAATAACGATGCAATTCAACATCTACATGAAGATAACATTTTTCACTTAAACTTAGGGTTTCAAACTTGGACATCTGGACATTTATGTATTTAATCATCAAAATATTATAATTTCTGCTTTTATTTTTGAGTTGAATGTAATCTTATACAATAAACAACTTATCAACATAATTTTATGCCAACTGGGAAAAAATTACAACGTGCCAACGATGTGAAATATATGTCATGTATTGTTATTGCAAACTTATCGTAAATGAACTATATTATGTCCCCAATCGAAATCATATCGACACC
>CAJUYG010001228.1:29054-45265 GCA_910591675.1 Galerucella calmariensis
AAAACTTGGCAATTTAGGTGGACCACTTTGTATACGTGTTTGACGGAATTTAATGATTTATTACTATCAACCAATTTCAAATCGAGTATAGTGTAATGTATTTAATAAAAAAATCAAACATGTCCCAGTGCTAGAAGTAGTTGTTTAATTCCTCTTGAGATTATCCTCCAAGTGACCCGCAACACCACCTATTCAGAGAATAAATAAAATCAAGGAATTTAGTTACCTTTAGCTGCACTTAGCATGGTAGAACTTAAAGCACATTGTTGCGTCTCGATGTGACCTATGGTAAACCATCTCGGAGATCTGCTCATCATTAAGGAACTGCTCGGATTTCCACCTAAAGGGTCGTCTGAATCTTCGTGTTCTTCCAATAGAGGCAACCGCATCGCTCTCAAACCAACTTCGTATGCCAAATCTGGGTAGTAATTAAGAAGAGATAGAAATAAAAATCGCGCAAAAGTATGCATCGGGATGCTCTCCGGGTGGATTCCGATACCTAAACCACTGCTTGGGCCTCCTTCCAATAGAATTATAGCTTGACGACGCAAGACTGCTACCAAACTATTATCCAATTCGATTTCTTGAAGTTTTCCTATTAAACGATCTTCTTGTTTGCACGCCTTTTCCTGGTGAAAGAAAAAATGTTATTACAAACAGCAAAAAATTTTTTTTACAGATACGAACCTGTGCGTAAAGTCCCACGGGCATTATCCTTTGTTGACCTAAACCGATAAGAGCGACCTCGAACGCTAATGTAAGATACGTTTCCGCTCTATCCCTCGAACCGACCACAGGGACGTGATGATACCTCGGCCTTAAATTACTATGTTGATCTTCCATACCCACTAAATCTAAATAACTGGTCGGTGTTCTAGGTCTCTCGTGCTCCGGCACTACCGAAGCGTCTGCCAGAGTATCGATAAGGCAACCAATGGGGTCTAACGGATGGCCCACCCAACCGTCTAAGTTCGTAGGTGCGTTAACAGATGTCGTGGAACACGAAGTGACTGTACATTGACCTTGACATCGAGAAGTACATGCTGTAACCTAAGATACAAAAAAAATATTATAAAATCTACTTTTTTAAATGTAATACAATGAAGTACCTTGCAACTTGGTTGAGTTTTAATACTGGTACTGGCACTGGTGTTTTGTTGACTTTCATGCCATTTTCTTTGCGCCACTAGTTGTTGTTGTTTCATTGTACGTACTACGGAAACTGCCAACCTAAGAGCGGCTTCCATATGGCCATGAGAACGGAGAGAGTCGACGCGTGCGGCACACAATGGAATCGATTCTACAAGTTAAAATTCTATAATTTGGAGTAGATGAAATTGTTGTAGTACTTACCGTGCCACAACGGCTGTCCTTGTGAGTTGAAGCTACCGGAACTGGAAGTATCAGGAACGTGAGAGCAGTAAGTATCACTAGATAAAATGTTTTTAAGATGCATATTATCCCAAGACATTCCAACGGCGTCTAACGCTCTATGAAAGATCGATCTTGGTAAAGTTGGTGTTTGTGATTTGGAGTTGCCCGTCAAACGTAGACGTTTATTTCTAGAAAGAAACATTTTCAGTTAACAAGTGCAAAAAAGCAATAAAAAATAACATAGTAACTCAATATCTTATTCAAAAACACACCAAAACACTCAATATCATAAGAAAACACTTAATGAAACTCCAAAACACTCAATAACATACGAAAACACTTGATGAAACTCTAAAATACTCAATAACATACAAAAACACTTGATGAAACTCTTAAAACACTTCGATAACATAAGAAAACACTTGATGAAATTCTAAAACACTAAATAACATACGAAAACACTTGATGAAACTCTAAAACACTCAATAACATTCAAAAATACTTGATTGAACTCCGAAACACTCAATAACATTAGAAAACACTTGATGAAACTCTAAAACACTCAATAACATACGAAAACACTTGATGAAACTCTAAAACACTCAATAACATACGAAAGCAGTTGATGAGACTCTAAAACACTCAATAACATACGAAAGCAGTTGATGAGACTCTAAAACACTCAATAACATACGAAAACTCTTGATGAGACTCTAAAACACTCAATAACATTCAAAAATACTTGATGAAACTCCAAAACACCCAATAACATTAGAAAATACTTGATGAAACTCCAAAACACTCAATAACATTAGAAAATACTTGATGAAACTCCAAAGCACTCAATAACATTCTGAAACGTTCAATAGCACTCAAATATTAAAAGAAAATAATCTACCTGTGGGTATAAGAGTTAGAATCCTCTTCATCGTCATCTTCTGAACTATCTGACGAATCGTACATAGCGCGATTTCTGTCTCTTTCTCTCTCTCTGTCTCGATCTCTCCTTTCTCTCCGATCTCTTTCTCGATCTGCGTACCTATCTCGATCTCGGTACCGTTCGTCGTATCTATCTCGATCTCTTTCTCTGGTTGAATACTGGAAAATTAAATTAAAATATGGATACGATTCTCAACAAATTTTTGGTGAACAGTACACAAACTACGGTGGTACTTACAGAGTCCCTGGATCCTTGCTGTTGCAACCTAAAATCTGGATCTTCTGGTGGACACACATCTATCACAGCCCATTTTTCTAACAGCTGCTTCCAATGTTGTTTTTCTTGTAGAGTGCAATTTGGATTTAAAACAATACACACCCAAAGCGATCCTAATTGATCCCAGAGCTGTCGACATTTATCAGTCATGGGAGTACCTTGATTACGCCACATTTGTAATCTGGGGTCGGAGAGGAACTGTTCGGTGATGAGGGTCAACATTCGAGCGCCGTTCGAATCTTGAGCTCTCAGCATCTCTCTTACCTAATAAGATATTTAAATTAGAACAAATAACGGGTTTACATACTTTTCCGTCGACCGTGTATTAACATATGCTTTTAACGTTCTCAAAATTAGACAAAATCATACATCAATGACCCCTATTAATGCATGATTTACATTAATTGACGATTTATCTGTAGGCAACCCAACGCACATCTTATACATTATATTTATATTGACAGTTACCTGTGGTGTAGGCAACCAAACATAAGTTTCAATGTCATTATTTATTTTTGACAGTACAAATGATTATTTTCAGTTTTTAAATATTGGGAAAAACGAATAGAACTTATACAGTCGAAGGAAAAGCTTTGTAACTAACACGAGTATTAAAAGGGCACTTAACAATCTCGAACATTTATACACTTGTTGGTTAAATAACTATTAACGTACCTTTGAAAACAACGAATTCAACTGTTTGTTGGCATTGTAATAAGCTCCTTGCGAAAGATAACTTTTAACCTGCTCGCAAACTTGTTCTTCGTCCAGATGCCACGAATGTTCGTCGTCCGCTGAAGCTCCGGCTGTCGGATCTGGAGCTCCTGGGATTTGATTGATCTCCGACCGTTGTTGTAGGATTTCGTCGGCAAGTTTCTGGGCTGTAGGTAGCACTTCCGTATGGTGCTCCGATATCAGGTACTGGACGAACTTTTGAAGTTGCTGCCGATCCATTTGTAAGAGAGTTTCTGGGATAATAAAAAATATTTTAATCAGAAAGTTGTGGAAATATGGATGTATAGGTACTTTTTGCTAAAGTGACTGATAACATGAATCAAAAGATTTTCACTTACTTACGTTTTATCAACATCCTAAAGCTAGTGGTGGTACACATTTTCATTTTTGTGTTATTTTCCACCTCGTATCACTTTCTTTATTGTTATTTTCTTATAAATGTTAGACAATACCAACAGAGGGTGGTACCCGATAATGTTATTTAAATAGAATAACAGTAATAGGAACAAATGTAATCGGGAAGTAACAGGAATCATAGTCATTTTACAAAATAAAATTCCCCGACTTTTCCAGGTTTTCCTTGACCCACAATTTTTTTTCCAGGTCACTTTTAGGTAGGAACCTATCCA
This sequence comes from Galerucella calmariensis, assembly GCA_910591675.1. Classification (NCBI taxonomy): domain Eukaryota; kingdom Metazoa; phylum Arthropoda; class Insecta; order Coleoptera; family Chrysomelidae; genus Galerucella; species Galerucella calmariensis. The sequence goes on from CAJUYG010001228.1 coordinate 33,009, forward strand.
CTAAAAAAGTAAGTTTGTGGCAAATGAAATTCTTCCTAAGCTTACCCCCTCCTCCCAACACACTCACACTAAAAAGTTATTTTCATTCAAACCGATAGTACACAGAGAAGAAGCATCATGTTTGAAAAAACCAATACCTACATATGTCTCATTTTTATAAACAAAATTTAAACAAAAAATATAACATAAAAACAAACTGTTAAACAAAAAAATAAATAATACTCTTCCGAACAAAAAACCCCAAATTCGCATCACAAAATCTGCAGGGTAACAACAAATTATTCCCTGCAGATTGGCCAATACATTAGAAAAATTAGGTAACTATAGTACTTAGCGTTTGTCTTAGGTTATTTGTTTTCGATTTTTTTCTTTTCAATTTCCAAATTATAGATTTTACTCTCAGCTTCCAATTTTCTCTTTTTAACCAGGTTATTTTTAATTAAATTTTTATTTTCTTTCTCGAGAAAGTCTTTATATGTTCTGTGAGTCATTTTTTATTGTAGTCGTCGTTTTTAGCTCCTCCTAAAAAATGTTCATCAGATGCAAGTTTTTTTTTAATTGACAAAAACTTTTTTCTGCTTGCCTACTCGTTATTATGTTTTTCGTACAAGTGTTGAATTAATTTATTTGAATTTTGTGCAGAATCCATAAATATTCTTGGGTCAAAACAGGTAATATAGGTACTTTGTCAAATTATATTTTATGCATGATCTTTCAGCAATTTTTTTACTGCTGCTACAAGAAATTTTTGACATTCTTTCCAAAATCTTACTAGTTCTACTTCAGAAACCTTTAGTATCATGTCCCAGTTAGCTATTCCTTTTTATTTCATAGGTATAAAAAATAATATGTAGTCATATGTGTTATATATTATATCTGTAGTCATATGTGTTCATATATCTGTGGTCTTGGGAAGTGGGTAACACTTTGAATGTCAATGGTCATTCGAGAAGATTCGAGAGATTATAATTCGGTTAGTTTTAGAGTAACCATACAAGTGTTTTTATAAAATAAGAAATAAAGTACAACGGTTGAATAAGTATTGCAATTTAATTTATCATCGGCAACCTGATCACTCCAAATAAAAGAATGGATAAAGTTTATGGAGAACGATCAATAATTTTATCTACTTGAAGTGGAAAGATCAATAATTATTTTCCAGGTAGGGAAAAAATTTCCCTTACCTTTTTGGTTATTTCTGTTGAAAATGATGTTTTCCCTGACCATCTTTAAATTCCCTGACTTTTCCAGGTCGCTATGAGCCCTGAGTAACAGGTTAGGACATAACTACCCAAATCAAAGAATACACACAACAAGAAGAAGTGAAGTCTGGCAAAAATCCTTTGATGTTGAAGGGATTAAACTATATAAACTTGAAGGTGACAGCTAACTCTGGCATACACTGAGAATCATAATAAATGCTTATTACAGCTTTACTCGAATCACACTGAAATGAAGTATTATGTAGGTATTTATCCATCAGTAGCTATTTCTGCACTTTTCGTTGACAATAGAGTACACGCATATGTCATATTTTGCTTAGATATTAATTTATAATGGTAAAGTTGATATTAAAAATTAGTAATAATAGGAAATAAACCAGTTTCCATTGGAAATGACTTCCAAATTTTAAAATAAAATTCAAATTTCAAGGCACTTTCCGACCAAAACCCGAGGATTTCCGAACGCTACCGATGATACGTGTGATGTCATATCTCTTGTTTGTTTACTTTTGTCAATATGGCCGGTATTGCATTAGGTTATGTGTAGTGGTGTGTTTATATTGTATTTTAATCAACTATTAATTGCTTCATCGACGTAAAATATAATTTATATGTTTGTTTGAGACCATTACGTGTTTGTGTGTGCTTTTTTTATTTCTTAAGGTCAACGTAAAGTGGAAAGTGGACATAAATATTCGATATTTCCGAGGATATTTTAAATTTTTTTCTTATTTTTTGGGAATGAAACCACAATAATGTTTTTTATTTTTTGTGGTTTCATTCCCAAAAAATAAGAGATAAAATAATAAATAATGCCACAAGGAACTTACAGAAGCAATTTTAAAACTTTTAGAAGAAAATATTTTATTTACTAGTTCAATGACGATTCTTTCATATTTTGTGAGTGAAGATATATGAAGGTTTTGTAAAAGCGCAAACTGATAACTTTTCCAAAGTAGACTCATTTATGCTGCTTGAGTTTATGAAGTCAAACAGCTGCTTTAATGCAGAGGAAATAAGAGGAGTTAAAGCATTATAGTAAGTACAATTTAAACTATGTTTTATTTATATAATATAGGTATACCAACCATTATCCTAAGTACGATTTAAACTATGTATTATATATAATATATACCGACCATATTTCGATGTGTGGTCGTAAGAAAATAAGAGTTGATTCCTAGACATATAGGTACATAACCTCAAACTATTCAAGAATAAAAATTACCAGCATAGAAGTAGGTGCTCACATTAAAATGGTCTTCACAAACAAAAGTAGTAGTATTTGTCAAAATATCGTCATTGTTTCGACGCATAGCTCTTAAGTGTATTTTTGCTTGCGCCACCAGGTAAAGTAACAAATATTTTGTCTGGAGTTTTAATAGAAGTTGATTTACACTCTGGAACTATGCAATAATTGGAATACAAAGTTTTTTTTTCAGCTTTATCCATTTTTAAAGCTTTCAGAAACAAATTAGGTCACAAGAACTTAGAACGTGATATACGAATAAGAAGGTAAACAAATGACGTCACTCCATGGGGCAGCTATCTTTATGACGTAAAGCGCATTTTGGCGGACTTTCAAATTTTATGATTTTCAAAGTCGTTTTAAAAGTAAATTTTATATTTTTTAGGAAAAATGGGCATGAAAGGTGTTAGGAGACCTGATAAAGCGTCAATTCCCACCAATAGCAAAATGACAACACGCATTAAAAAAATATATATAATACAAATCGCTCTATACATAAACAAATTACACATGTACATATTCAACAACATAGAGATTATAGTCAATAATTTGAATCACTTAACATGCAACGGCATCAATCCAATCGAACTACCGCCACCTCTTCCTCCTCCTTTCCCACCTCCTCTTCCTCCTCCTTTCCCACCTCGTTTACTTTGCCACCCTTTTGCCGGTGACTTTTTCTTAGGACTCTTCGCGGTTCTTTTCCTCCATTTCGATTTCGTATTTTTATTATAACCACCGGTCCATTTCCGTTTCGTTCCTCTATTAGACGAACTGCTCCAATCATTTTCTTCATCATAACTTCCACCGAAACTGGAAGATTCCGTTAATTTTGGCGCCGTTTCTAAAGCGTCTACTCGTTTGCGGAATTTCGACGTTATAGCCAAGAAATTCTCTCCGCATTTTTTGAAATTGGCCGCTGTAACGTGCTGGATTTTTAAAAATTCTTCTTTGGTCTTCGGCAAAACGTCGGACATCGTCTTAATAGCTGTTAGATTCATGATTGCCGATAAAGTCAAGTTTCTTTCCAACGCTAATTTGCGACATTCTTCCAGTAAATCTTCATGGCATTGTACTTTGAGATTATTTATTTTCGTTTTGTTAAATTTGGAATATGCTGAGCTTTTCGTTTTGTTCATAGTTACAGGAAGAGGTTTAGAAGGACCGGGGATTTCTTTATCTTCCACCACTTCCACTTCTTCTATACTAGTATTTATCTTCTTTGCAGACTTCTGATTAACAGGTATTGTGATTTTCAAGTCTGGTGTGTTGAGAGCATTAAATTTAGTTCCAGTTGTTATATACACAACGGGAAATTGTCCTGTATTAACTACTTTATCTTGCAAAACGTTTTTAAGTACCATATTTTTTAAAATTCTTTGTATATCAGTTTTATCAAACGAAGAGCCTGCTCCATATAACCGATGTTTATCATGTCCCATTTTAAGGATTTTTTGTATTTTAGAACCTTTATAGACATCAGCTACATGTAACATTGTTACATTACTTCTTGCTGTTAGATCTTTCACCAGTGTTCCTAATTGTTTCGCTTCATTTGTCACTTCTATTGTACTATATGCATTAATATTTTCACAATTGTCACAAGTTGTCGCTTTATTTCGAATACACAGTTGTCTGTTAAAATTTTCCCCGAGGTGGATTAGCTGCAAATAACGACGGCAGTCGACCATGTTTTCTGCAAATGAGACCATTTGTTTTAAATTATTGCTGTGACCTTCGCGGACACCATCGTTGCATTTTCTGTGTAACTCCATCAACTGAAAGAAAAACATTTTTTTTTTATAAAAAAATAATAAACTTGAATGATTTTTCTCACTTTTTGTAATCGTAATACATCACAGTAATTATAAAACAAATATGAATAAGAAATATCTCCATCTCTTCCTGCTCTACCAGATTCTTGGTAAAAACCTTCAACTGATTTTGGTAATGAATTATGTATCACAAAACGTACATCGGGTTTATCAATTCCCATTCCAAATGCAATTGTAGCAACAATTACAAAAAACCTAAAAAGAGAAGTATGGTTATCAAATAAAATCAATAAATAACAAATTTCACAACGAACATAAAAATCAATAACTGCCACTCATTACTTTTCTATGCAGCAAGGTGTTCCACAAGGTTCACCTCTCTCTCTCTATACCTCTACAATTTTTTCTGTCATGACATTAATATTCCAACCTTCAACAAGCAAAGCTACATTCTCCATACTGCCGCCATTGCCCATAACAAAATCCTGCCACAAGCTGTTGATCTTCAACCACATAGCCTACCAAAATGTTTATACGAGTACAATCAATATCCAAAATCACATAATTCAACCCTCACAACACTGTAAATACCTTGGCATAAATCTATACCATAAACTGAATTTTAACTACCACACAAAGGGTGCAATTCTGTAAGCAAATGTTAAATTTTAACGCACAGTTAAAACTAAGACACTCTTCTAACCCATTTTTGCTAGTCTGTATGCATATTAAGTTTTCAAGTTTTAACGGAAAACTCTTTATTGGATACCATACATGTTAAAATTTGGATCATAATCTTGACTATGTATAGATTAAAACATTTATAATAGCGTTAACTTTGTCAAATTTAACGGCGTACCGTTAATTTTTAACCACTTATATAATTGACCCTAAAGGAAGTTAAGAAAAAAGCCATTGCAAGAGCTAAACATTTTAGAGCTTTGACTTACAAAAACGAAGGGATCAGCATAAAAGTAGCAAATGATATGTAGACCACTTCTGGAAGTATATTATTTCAAACCTGCTCAAAACCAGCCCCGAACAATCTACAAGTAGCAGAAACAACTTGTCTCAGAAGCATAACCAAATTAAGACACCCCCAGAACCCTATACACTGTCCATCAAACCAAAGGCTATATAATACTGTCAACATCACACCTATCTTGGAAAGAGTGGATGAGTTAAGCAAGAAGTTCGCAAAAATCCTAAACATTGAAATGCTTCAAGATATGGTCATAGCCCGGGATCTGAGTATACGACCAAAAAGGAAAATTCTCGAGAAGCCCCAATTAGTACAATGAAGGTCTCTAAATCAGACTCTATTAAGTGTTCTGATTACATCTTACATATGTATATACTTATATAATTTTCATCTATTTATTATAATTTTTTTGCATTTTAGTTATTGTATCTATATATATATATATATATATATATATATAAAAAAAATTGTTATACAAGAAAATCGTAAAAATTTGTGGCAGAAAGACCTCGGTCGTTAGCCATTTGGGTAACCAATAAAGATAATCTCCTCCTCCTCCTCACAACAAACATATAACAAGTCTAGTCATGATGTAACAAGTGTAGCAAAGTTGTTAAGCTTAATCCACTCTAGTCTTGTTGAGTAAAGTCTTCTCAAGTTGTTAGGGCCAAACATAATAATGAAAGCAGACACAAAGGTCAAAAAATGTAGCTGAATGTTGGCAAATGCCAAAAAGTTACGGAGAAAATAAATATATAGTTGTGGAGAGACTACCAGATATCAGAAATAAAAAGATATAGGAAGAAGAACAGGAAGAGTTTTTACTAGTTTGGAGCAAATTGAAAGCAAACTACTCATTTATAGGCAGAGGCAATGACCAGAGATGGTTAAAAATAGCATATTAAATACACAAAGCTGAAAATAGTCCACAATTTTTTGGAATGAGAAATATTATAAAGTATTGAATACCCCACATGAAAATAAAGTATCTTAACTTTTAATTGATAATTATGAGCAGTTTTCATTTAGTAGGGAGGAAAGAATGTAAAAAGATGCTACCAAAGAATAAAAATGTTTTACCTGTCTTGCATCCATTCCCTTTGAATAGCGTTACGAATTTTATCTGACATACCAGCATGATAAGGTCTTGACATAATATTAGCTTTGTTTAAAATATCAGCCAAAGTGTCACAGTCATTTCGAGCCAAACAATATATAATGCCAGATTTTCTGACAAACTTTTTTTTAATCAAGTTTATTATCTCTTCGTTAGCGAATTTGCCTTTTTTTGGAATAACCTTCAATTAAAATAATGATAAATTTTATTAAAAATGTTTCAGATTTTCAATTTTGACTTACCTGATATTTAATATTGGGTCTATTAAAACTCATGATAAACCTTTTAACATTTTTCAATTTCAAAATGGTAATCACATCGTTTTCTACTTGTTTTGTAGCAGTAGCTGTAAGGCACATTATTGGAACATTTGGAAACTCACGTTTTAGAAAAGTGAGTTGTTTATAATCAGGCCTAAAATCATGTCCCCACTGTGATAAACAATGTGCTTCATCAAGAATAAACCTGAAACAAATACATTTGAAAAATAAAATTCTTTGATCATGTCGAAAATTTAAAGTACCTAGCCAACTTTCCTCTCTGATACAAGGTCTTCATCATATCCTCGACAGCTTTAGAAGCCATGATCTTCTCAGGTGTGAGATACAACAATTTTATAAGTGGTTCCCTACAATGCAATTTATTCATGATACGATTTGTATCTTCTAGGCTAACATCTTGGCAAAGATGTGCAGCTGCAATATCTAGACCATTCATTTTATCTACCTGGTCACCAATCAGAGCCCTTAGAGGGGAAATCACTATTGTAACTCCTTCACTTAAAACAGCTGGGAGTTGGTAACAAAGACTTTTACCACCTCCTGTTGGCATAAGTACAAAACAATCATGCCGATTTAAGGTTGCATTAATAATTTCACGTTGTTGAGGCCTGAAAGTTTGAAGACCAAATTTTTGGTGCAAAATTTCTTCCATAGAATCAGAGAAGTGGTAACGTTTGGTAAACTCAGAAGTATTATCATCACGATCAGTGAAACTGGGGATAGTGGATTCTTCGTCAAATACATCTTCGTCCCAATTAATTGCAGATACTTCTTCTGTGTAGTGGTGTTCTGAAGTTTGTGATGAAGATGCTTTATAAAGGAATAGACAAAATGACATGGAGAAGTTGAATTATAATAAATATAACTACATGCAAATAGACCACTTCCACATTTTAATTACCTGTTGCTAAACTTGCTCCTTCAATGGCCATATAGCCGAATTTTAAAATTTTACAAAAAAATATATTTTTATAAGTTAACTTATGATGATTTTTCATATTCATTGTGAAAAAGGTTAATTTGTCATGTATCTTGAATAAAACACATGCACTTACCTTTATTATTTTCAACATTGGCTGTAAAACCGTCCTTCCCTACTGAGCTTGAATGAATATCCGACTTGTTAGTTGCTCCACCAAATAATTTTTCAAAAGTTTCATCATCCATATAATCATCTTGAGAGGCATTTAGTGATTGACTAATTATGGTTATTTCATCTTGAATGAATTTGTTGTTAACATCAATTTCTGTTTTGTTTGATACATTTTGATGTATTTTTGGTGAACCAACTGAAACATCACTGCACTTTTTTTTAATAGATAATAAACTAGGACTGTCACATGCTGAAGAATTAGACTTAACAGGTTTTGTTGAAGTATCAGGTGAACCTGGTGTATTGAAATTGATCTGCTGTTTCACGTTCTCTGCTTCTTTAGCATGTAGGTTATTTAGGCTTAGGGTATTTTCATTTTGATTATAGTTTGGTTGTTTTTTTATAGTTTCTGTAAATTTGCATTCTTCAACACCGTCTCCAAAAAGAGAGTTAAAAACAGAAGAAATATTGGTTGTAGTCTTCTTGAATTGAAATTTTTGAGAGCTCTTAGGTACTACCGTTTCTGAAGTATGTTTTAATGTATTCTTCGGAATTGTTTTCTGTGTTCCACTTTTATCTTCAAATTCATCTGAAGAAATAGTATGTACAAGATTTTCAAAGTTCAATTTTGTTGGTGAGATGGTTTTTCTTTTGTCTTGGTTGTCTTTTATTTGACTACTACTACACATAGATTCAACATTAGACTTTGTTCTGGTGTCTACTATTTTAATTGATTGATCAGTAGAAATATCAAATCTTTTATTTGATGCAGTCTTAAAATTAAACTTAGGCTTATTTGCACCATTTTGTTGGGTACTATTTAAATTATTTTCGCTGGATTCATTCAAAACGATCCCGTTTTGTTGGGTAGAAGAGGGTTCATAAAAAATAGCTTCCAAATCGTCTTCAATTATATCTTTCGTTATTTGTTTTTGAACAGGTTTAAAAAAGTGAGATATAGTTTCTACTTTACGAGGCTTGGTAGAATTCTTGTTAACTTTCTTGAAACTGAATTTTTCAACTTTGTTCACCGATCTATTCTTAAATGCATCGAAAAAATCTTCCTTGACGTTTGCCATAGAAAACAATAATGGGAAGTAAATACTATATAATAATACATTGAATTAAAGTTATAAATTCTAGTTCATTGCAATTATTTCACTTGAATAAACACACAGTACAATTCACTTTTGCCACAATAACGCCATTTTCTCAGTAACGTCAAGTCAACCATCTTCTTCTTTTCCGTTTAGTTCGTCGAACCGCTACTATTATCAGAGATAATTTACCCACTCGATTCACATTACAGAAGGTTCGCCATTTTTCATCCAATATAAGTCGTATGTGAAAATCATATTAAATTTTAATAGGGGTACATTTTTTTCACACCAATTGTTAAAATTAATTTTAATTACAATAAAAATAGTGTACAAACAAACTTATAATCGCAAGTTTGTATTTTTCATTTTTCCAGTCTCCTACATATTATGCAACACTAAATACAACCAACCAGAAAATTTGTAATATTCCGTAATCAGAAATGGATCTAATGAGCTCAAAATTCTAGGTAACCTTCGGTAACGTCATAAAAACTCATAAAGATCGTGGGATTTAAACCATAAACAATATTTTAAATCCTGATAAGAAGGGTATATGTTATATGTAAGGGTTTTATGAATATATTTACGAGCTTAGACATAAACATTCCGGTTTTTAGTTAAACAAATGTTACCAAAAAATTGTTAACAAATTTTCGGCATCTTTTTATTATACATTAACAGCCCATAACGACAGAAAATACTTTTAATCCTATGCATACATTATATAAAACACTCAAAAAGCGGCTACCAAATTAAAAAAAACTATCCAAACAAATAATAATAACAAAATGTGTTATCTAAAAACGTTGTTGGTATTTCTAGTACCTATGTAGAAAACATCTCAAGTAGTTTTTATGATTTCTTGCTGCTCTTAGTATGTTAGTATCAAATTTTTGACGTACCCAGGTGAAACAAATAAAGGCAAATCTGATAAAATGTACGTTAAAGTAACATTTACATAAAATGTAAGACATTTAAATGACAAAATTGATCTCATTTTCAATAGAACATGTTGATGTGTCTCTGGTAAAAAAATACATAACTATTTAGAAGATGCACAGCATACTTTATGTTACGGAAATAATTTTACAAGTTGAAATAGTTATTTATGTATTAATAGCAAAAAGTGATACATTATTGCTTCGCGTCGCGTGGTAATTACTCGAAAGCAATAATGTCACGTTTTTGCTCGTCATACATACAACATTTTTTCTGCAATCACTTAATTGTAACTATTAAAAACAAATATAAAGTAGAAGTTATAAACACTTTTAAAATCTGTCAGTTTAAATATGTCAATTCAAATATGTTTCAAACTTTTATATCTGTCACTGTCAATACAATTGTGTTTGGAGTATCGGTTGTTATGGGCAACGAGCGTTTTGCCATTTTTTACGCTCTGCGAGCGTAAAGTCCTCAAGAAACGTCAACTTTTCGTTGTCAATGGCAAGCGAAAAAGCCTACTTTTCAACGTGATTGTAGAAACAAAATATTACCGTTAAATTATTATTGTTTAAAATGTTCCAACAATAAAAAAAGTAATTCCTTTGTCATTCACTTCTTTAATTCTAGTCTGTTACTTATTCAGTATTCATGGTATGTCAAATAATATTTAAAATAAAATATCCAATCAATTTGTTCACTTGAATAAATACGAGGAACATCAATAAGTAAAATGTGTTTCGATTTCCAATTTCGTTTCGATTTCCATAAATTGCAATACATATTATAATGTACCTACTAATTTCAAATAATTTTTTTTTGTATTTTGTAATGCCGCTCCTGTAAATATAAAGCTGTATAAATTTTCCTTGTAAAAGTGTCATGCGGTTCAAAAATCTTACGTTGTAAATATGCGAATCACTGCAACCGCCGTCGCTTGCCGCCGCTGATTTATTAAAGCGGATATGACGAAACGGGACATCACGGGCATATCTCAAGCTGTTCTTGTTCAGTTGAAGATGTTAAATCGGTCGGCCGCTAATCGGGTCGATATGATATTAGGAAAACATTTCCCGATTATCGAGAATCATTTTTGGATGCCATTACGAAAGTGAAATAAAAAAAAGGTAGAACGTGTCGCGGGACACACGGTAGGAACTTTAGTTCCTTTTAAGCAAAAATTATGTAATACATTTGACGTTATAGATAAACGATTTGCATATTCTTTGGTGGTAGAGTAGTAAGCATACCAGACTCTCACGCGATAGACCCGGGTTCGATTCCCCGTGAGGAACTTTTTTTTATTGTTCATTTTATTTTTAATTAATTATTCTGCTTGATATTAATAACGACAACAGGTAGACGTTTGAAATATTTAGCAGAATATTCATTATTATAGATAATGGTACGGTACCCTTCATGAGGGAGTCCGACTGGCAACATCTATTTATAACAGCATCGTATATTTAAAAAGGGAAACCGTAGCATTATACAAATTGGACATTCAAGAACTGTACGTTTACCACAAAAAAATTAGTGGAAACATAAAATTGAATTTTTCAATTTGAAGTTATATTACAGTTTAAGTATAGAAATTTTTATTTTCTAGATTTTTTCTGAAGTGGGTCGTAGAAAAAATATGCTGTTCGACTCGTGTGGATTGTCCATATCGCACTCGAACGATTGAGCACTCCGCCTACGGCATCGTGCTCAAACTTTGTCCTCGTGCGATATGGCCATCATATCCACACTAGTTGCACAAACTACTATTTCTATCAAAATATGCCCTTTTACATTTGAAAAACAACCTGCCAAATGTCAAATCAATTTATCCATCCATTTTAAAGTTATCGAATTAAAACATTCAAGTTTTCAAAATTTCAACACTGTATTTCGAAAAGTAAATGTGCTAGACCCCTTAATCCTCATGTCATTTTGACAACCGATGCTGTAACTGAACAAAAAAGATCAATCGCTCAAAAAAATTATGGAAATAATAGTAAAAATATATCCGAACAAATTCAAGTAGATCACAGCACTGCGAATACCAGCTTTGCATAGAATTTTAATATATCGTCGGTGGTTCAGTGGTAGAATGCTCGCCATCCACGCGGGCGGCCCGGGTTCGAATCCCGGCCGGAGCATATGAATCGCTGCTTCGTAAACGAGAGAGAGACTAAGGGGAGAGCACAAGCACGCAAGCAAGGCACATAACGAAGCAACGTAACATAACGTAGCGTAACGTAACGCGTAACGGTCAGATATAACCTGACGTAAAGAACTAAAGTTCCAAAAGAGACAAAAGAAAATTTAGGTTCTATTAATTCTTATCAAACATTATGTTCGAGAACGAAGGAAGGCGAGAGAGCAAGAGATAAAGAAAAAAAGCAATGTAGGGCGAGATAAAGCGAGAGCCATTAAGGGCGAGGAAGAGAGAGTGGGTGATAGAGAGAGGAAGAGAGGGCGAGCGAGGGAGAACAAGAAATAGAGAGTAA